>OY783198.1:17064683-17279683 GCA_963678675.1 Xiphydria camelus
GGAGAGAGGGAGAGAGGGAGAGAGGGAGAGAGGGAGAGAGGGAGAGAGGGAGAGAGGGAGAGAGGGAGAGAGGGAGAGAGGGAGAGAGGGAGAGAGGGAGAGAGGGAGAGAGGGAGAGAGGGAGAGAGGGAGAGAGGGAGAGAGGGAGAGAGGGGAGAGAGGGAGAGAGGGAGAGAGGGAGAGAGAGAGAGAGAGAGAGAGAGAGGAGAGAGAGAGAGAGAGAGAGAGAGAGAGAGAGAGAGAGAGAGAGAGAGAGAGAGAGAGAGAGAGAGAAGAGAAGAGAGAGAGAGAGAGAGAGAAGAGAGAGAGAGAGAGAGAGAGAGAGAGAATTTGATGTTAAAATAAGTAAGTAAAAGTAAGAAAAGTGACCGTGAGCCCTGCATTTAGAAAAAAAAAAGGATGCCTCCTGTGAGGTTTGAACTCACGACCCCTGGTTTACGAGACCAGTGCTCTACCACTGAGCTAAAGAGGCTTGCTCCAAGTTATATCTAAAGAATGTTAAAAATAGTATCCACTAGCAGAAACTTGTTTCATATTTTTTCAGCACAAAAAACGATTCGCGGACACTACACAATATCTCACACCGAAAAGAAACTACCGCGGTAGTCACGTGAAAGCGCATACTTATCGAAGTAAGAGTGACGCGTGCATTCCTCGACAGAGTCGACGTTGGCAGCATTGCACCATGATTGATCGATGTAATTTAAATCTAAATTCTGCAGTGTAAAAATCAATTTCGGGTATAGAATTATTTACGATGAAGAAACACACGTCCAGAGTATCGTCTCGAGCTTCCTTCGGGGCAGCAAACGATACCCGGAACCGTGAAAGAGATGACGTTTATTTATAAGCGCGATCGCACGGCACGCGCCGCGGAAAATAGGGCAGAAAGCTATGAGAGGAGTGAATCTCGGTGTCTAGGCGGTCTAGGCTAGGTCGCGTGCCGCCATGTTTTATTTCGCGGGCTCGATAAACTTTGAACGAAAGCTCGGTTACCAAGACTCGTCGAGGAATACAAACCATAATGAATGGCCGTCCACTGTTACTACATGTCGTTCGATAAATTAAAGTTCAAATGCCACCGAAACAGCAGAGAACGCGATCCCGATTCAAGGTACACAGAACGCCTAACCTTTTCTCTCCTTCGAGGTTATGTCGAGTGGGATGACGTGAGACCGATTAGTCCGCTACCCGCGTAGCTGCCTTTATCGGCGACTTTTTCTTCGTGCGACAATTAACGAATCGCTATTTACGAACGTTTCATACGTCGATTACCGCGAGGGACGGGTAATTACGAAAGCTTCGCCTCGATAGACTCGGTAGACGCTGGTGTGTCGTCGATGCTACGTTATGTTTTGGCAGGTTTGTTTATCATAAACAGTGTAAAATGAAGCGTCGCGGAGGCGGCAACGTGGAGTGAGAACGACAACGATCGCCGATAATTTAAATTCTTATTTCGATTGAAGGAAGAAATATACACTCCAGCCTCTCTTGAGCGTAACTTTTGATTCACTCTCTGCAAAATGCTCTCGTTTCAAGAACGATTACTCTCGCTCTTTGGGTAAAATTAATTCAGGAATTAGATTGCTAATCAATCATCTGATTAAATTGCTATCCATCGATCCAATATCGTTCCAACAAATTAGACAATCGGCATTTTTCATCACACAGCAATGGTATTCGTATAAAGCCAGTATTTCATACACTGATACATTTATTGGTAATTAGGATACAGCCAAATAATAAGTATTCTCCTAAATAAATTATGGTTTTACAAACAAGACTATAAGCAACATTTACACGAATACCAAAATGAATCGCTCCTTAAGCTTATCAAAACTAACTTGAATTGCTGTTCAAATTCATTAAATATAGTCTTTTTGCTTTTTAACAGGTGATAACTCCTTTTCGATCGCTAGTTCTCTGCGGCGAGACCACGCAAGACATGGAGGATTGGGTGAACGCTCTGAGAGCTGCGAGGGACAGCCAGTCGCACGTAGATCCTGGGACTGCAGAATTACTCGGCGGTAATCACCACTGGTACGCCACGAGTCACGCCAGACCAACGTACTGCAACGTCTGCAGAGATGCTCTCTATGGTAAAAATGATACTTTTTCTACAAGCCATCATATTATGTGATCAATTGCAGAAGTCTAAATTATCTGTATAACTATATCTTCTTACAGGTGTTACGTCTCATGGCCTTAGTTGCGAAGTGTGTAAATACAAGGTACACAAAAGGTGTACCACGAAAGCAATAAACAACTGCAAATGGACCACATTAGCATCGATTGGCAAAGACATTATCGAGGACCAAGATGGGGTATGTAGTTGATTTCTATTCTGTTTCTCCAATTAGAAATTTCTTTAGAGCGAAATGCGTACTAGATTTATATACTTTCAAAATGCTGAATTCCAGATCTTTGTAATACACAACTTATTTTAAGAAACTACAACAGTATCATTTGAAGCAAGAGGGGATTCCTTGAAAGAAGACGAGGTCAGAAGCTTCTTTAGGAAGAAATAAATGCTAGATTTATATCGCGTATTTTATGTCAAAAGGGCGTAGACGACGTAAAAGTCGATTGAAATGCCAAAAGAACGTATAATTTTTTATAGCTTCATTCGCTGAAAAGTTGAGTAATAAGCATGAATATGACAAAAAACTAAAAGCAAAAGCTCGTATACAGTATGTCCCGTGGATAACGCAAGTATTTGAATTTCCCTGACATTTGACTTTGGTAGTGCTTGGAACGGTGCTGTAGTTAGAGTTGGCTTCAGAAGAGTGCGCTGCGTTTTTACGAGCCGTGTTTCGAGAGCGAAAAGTGTAAAACGTCTGATTTCCCGGGAACTGTCAATTCGGGAGATCGAAGCGTCTAACCTCGAAATTAACTGAATTTGTAAATAATGGTAAATAATGTGGAGAAGTGATGAGAAATAATCATACAGGTTTCGGAAACACGGCTCGTAAGAACGCAGCGCACTCTTCCGAAGCCAACTCTAACTACAGCAGCGTTCCAAGCACTACCAAAGTCAAATGTGGGGGAAATGCAAATACTTGCGTTATATATATCCACGGGACATACTGTACAGGGTGACTGGTACCGCGACGTATTCCTTTGAAGAGGTGTTAGTAGAGACAATTTGCAGTCGATTGAACCACAATATGCATAATCCACTTGTTGATCGTTTTCGAGATATTTTAATTTTTGTGTTTTAGGTTTTAGCTGCTGTATTTTCGTCATATCAAACTATTTAACATAATTTTTATTACATAACATGACAGCTATCGGGAAATCAGACGTTTGACACTTTTCGTTCTCATGCAGCACACACAGCGCACTCTTCTCAAGCCAACTCTAACTATAAAATTCTTGACCGTCGGTAAAGCTTCGGCAATGTCGGTATATCTGCTTGTTTAATTTGGCATGATACATACGGTACTTGATGAAAAAACATTACCTGAATTTTTTAGATTTTTTTCACGCGCCGGTTAATGGTATCCATCGATTTGAAAAATAAATTTTAACTTAAGTTTCAAGTATACTATAATGGCATAAGAGGCCATCCATATATTACGTAAGACGTTTGAGGGGGGGGGGGGGGGGGATGTGAATATTTCTTACACTGTATGTAAATACAGTATAAACTGTACGCGCGCGGCGCGTACAGGTATCTTACACTGGGGGAGGGGGGGGGGGGGGGTCAAAAAGAGACCAAAAACGTCTTACGTAATATATGGACGGCCCCTAAACAACTTTGTATACATGAAAATTGTTGTTTTTTCTCAATTTTTCAAAAAAAATGTAAGAAAATGCCTTTCAATGTCACTTAAAAATTTTGATATATTTTTTTTTAATTGAGAAAAAAAAAATTTCCATGTATACAAAGTTGTTTATGCCATTAATAGTATACTTGAAACTTTAAAGTTAATATTTTTCAAATCGATGTATACCATTAACGGCGCGTGAAAAAAGTAAAAAAATTCAGGTAATATTTTTTCATCAAGTATGACTATGTAAATAGAAATCAGATTTTTTTGAGACCCTCATGAAAAAAGTGGCTGTCTTGACACAGAATGCCCCATATATTAATGAAGCGTGATGCGGAAAATGCAGGGCCGTCCTCACTGTGCGACCAGATTCGCAGTAGAAATTTGGTCTGTGTAAAGCCACTAGATAAGAAAGAAAGTAGCGCAATCGAATGTCCTAATGTGTTAGAGAGAGAAGTACACCCGGGGTCTCGGATTTTGCTTCTGGGGAATTTTTAAAATGTTATTATTAAACGTACCAACCAATGATTAATCGATCCTCATGCTTTCATTAACGAGAGTAGACGCCACCGTAGCTAATGAGGGCATGAGAATTAATTGTTCATTGGCTAGTATGTTTAAAAATGACATTTTAGAAAGTCACCAGGAGCAGAATCCGAGTCCCCGGGTGTACATTTAGGAAACAATATGTAGGAATCATAACAGCTGTGGATCGGTTGTTCCATCTTGTAGGTAAGATTTACCCACGAGATAAACTGCTTATCCACCAATAATTAGATTAGTGGGTAAGCGTTTTACCGGGAGGATAAATTTTACCTATAAAGGTCCCCATTCACGTTTAAGGGCCCCATACACGTTCAGTCGGCCGGCCGGCCGTGGACTGTCAGTTCGACTGTCAGTCGGCCGTCAGTCCTGGCCGGCCGCGGGTTATCGATAGGGTAAAACCTCCAGTGATTGGCCTTTTAAACAGACGAAATTATACAGAAATTGGCTTATCGTTTCCTCTTTCTATCGAATGCATTTGTTATGAGAGGGGGCCAATCACTATCGCATGGCCAATGACTGTATCGTTTACCCTATTCAAACTACACCTACAATTTTGTTCACCGAATGCGTCCGTCAGTTCTCTGCCGGCTTCGATAGTAGCATAACGATTTTATATTAATAGTATAAATATGTCGCAAAAAGAATACGCAGCTACACTTGTTATTTTGACAAACCAGCAGAGGAAACGAAAAAAAGAGACAAATTTGGATGAAAGAGTGGTTGAAGAAACGCACTTTATCTCACGTGGGGCTCGTAAATGAACTTCGTCAATCCAGTGCAAGTGATTTGAAAAATTTCCTGAGGATGGACGAGAATTGTTTCCAGTACTTGCTAAATTTGGTAAAGCCACATATTACGAAAAAGGACACCGTAATGCGGCAAGCAATTACCGCAGAAGAACGGCTTTTGGTGACCCTGAGATATTTGGCAACAGGGCGCAGTATGGAGGATTTAAAATTCAGCGCAATTATTTCGCCACAAGCTCTGGGAAAAATTATCCCAGAGACTTGCAAATATATATTTTTGACCTTGAAGGAGGAATATTTAAAGATAAAGTGTAAAAATATATAGAAATATATTTAAGTATTTTATTCCAAAATTAATGAAAATTAAACTGATACCTAGGATATAGGTATTAATAAAAGTAATATTTAAAATTTATTAATAAAATAAGAATAAAAAAAGATAGCGATATGTATTACAATAGGTATACAGGTATAGGTAATGCGGGAGACGGATTATTTCGGCCCGTCCGGTAATTAACCTTTCCGAGAAAGGGCGTGGTTGCAAGGTCATAAAATTTCAGACTGGAGTAAAATTTTTCCGTCAGTCCGTCGCCGGACGAATCCCTGTCGGTGAACTCCAACACGCGTTTAATTTTATTAATCAACAGGCCCCCAGCAGGTAGCGACTCCTCATTTAAATTTGTGTGCGTAGCGGAAAGCGGCCGGCCGACTAAACGTGCATAGGTACCTTAACTGTGTGTGTGCGGCCGGTCGGCCAGGACTGACGGCCGACTGACAGTCGGCCTGCAGGCCACGGCCGGCCGGCCGACTGAACGTGTATGGGGACCTTTAGTCGGCCGGCCGGCCGTGGCCTGCAGGCCGACTGTCAGTCGGCCGTCAGTCCTGGCCGACCGGCCGCACACACAAAGTTAAGGTAGGTACCTATGCACGTTCAGTCGGCCGGCCGCTTTCCGCTACGCACACAAATTTAAATGCGAAGTCGATACCTGCCGGGGGCCTGTTGATTAATAAAATTAAACGCGTGTTGGAGTTCACCGACAGGGATTCGTCCGGCGACGGACTGACGGAAAAATTTTACTCCAGTCTGAAATTTTATGACCTTGCAACCACGCCCTTTCCCGAAAAGGAAAGGTTAATTACCGGACGGGTCGAAATAATCCGTCTCCCGCATTATCTATACTTGCAATACTTGCAATCGATCTTTTGAAATGGAACCAAGTGGATAATAATCTACATAAGAAATGATGAAAAATCCAATATACTACATTTCGTTAGAGTAATTAATTAAAAAATTATAATGGTTGAAATGTTACAGTAATTTGGTGAATTCCTAACCCTCATAATTTTTTAATTAATTAGCGTAACGAAATGTAGTAAATTGGATTTTTCATCATTTCTTATGTAGATGACTATCCACTTGGTTTCATTTCAAAAGATCCTAGGAGTTGTCAACTTTGAGGGCTAATTTCACCACCTGGAAATGTTTTTCCGCACATAACAAAAATACGTATCTCTTAGATTTTGATGTAAAACAACATATATCAGAATGAACGAAATCGGCGAGGTGCATCTTAGACGATTTCCTTGTCGGTCACACTCTCAACCACACACTCCACCACAAATAGAGCCCAATTCTCAGTTTTATACACTGAGAAAAAAAAAGATTAAAATTTATTCTGTTAGAAGGATAATCTGAGTACGAAAGGTAAAACAGATCAAAAATTATCCTTCCAGGGTATAAAATTTAACCTTCCTTAGGATAATTTTCGATCCATTTTACCTTTCGTACTCAGATTATCCTTCTAACAGAATAATTTTTAATCTTTTTTTTCTCAGTGTACTCGTTCCAATTCACAAGCAATGCAACATTAAAATGTATAGGGGTTTAATTGTAGTAATACATTTTAAATATTACTCTTTTGTTCATAACATATTCTACAATTACTATTTTCTTTATATAATTATAGATATTATTCATTTCATTAATAGATTTTAAATATTGATTTCATTCATAGAATTCTTATTTTATTAATAAATTTTAAATATTACTTTTATTAATAGATCCTAGGTATCAGTTTAATGTTCATTAATTTTGGAATAAAATACTTAAATATATTTCTATATATTTTTACATTTTACCTTTAAATATTCCTCCTTCAAGGTCAAATATATACAGTAGCTGACAAAAGTTTTCGATATTTTTTGTTTTGATCATAACTTTGTTCAAAATCCACCAAAATACAAGCGGCAAAAGGCGAAAATATGTCAAATCAACCAAGAAACGTGAACAAATTTTTTAAAACTGATTCATCGTCTCGCGCGAAAAGTACAGCAAAGTTCCGCAACATACGTTAGCAAAAGTTTTCGATATTTTCATAATTTTACTTCTTTTTTTAACATTTCATCATCATTTCAAATCAAATTTAAAATATGATTTATTACATTTATTTTTTAGGTTAAAATGGTGAAATCGAGGAAAAATTTGACTGTCGACGTTCGCTCAATCATTGTAAAGGCTGTGAAGTCAGGCAGGAAGCAAACTGATGTTGCGGCGCAATTTTCATGCAGTCAGTCGACAGTTTCGGCGTTAATCAAGAAAGAGAAGGAAGGCGAAGGTTTACTGGATAAGCCACGAACCGGAAGGCCCCGTAAAACCGATGTTTATATCAATAGAGTGATCAAAAGGAAATCGATTGTCGATCCCAAGAAAAATGCCGTTGATATTTCGCGTGAAATAAACGAAGAATACGGGCTGGATATTAGTGCCAGGACTGTAGGACGTCGTCTACGAGCCCCACGTGAGATAAAGTGCGTTTCTTCAACCACTCTTTCATCCAAATTTGTCTCTTTTTTCGTTTCCTCTGCTGGTTTGTCAAAATAACAAGTGCAGCTGCGTATTCTTTTTGCGACATATTTATACTCTCAATGTGTAAAATCGTTATGCTACTATCGAAGCCGGCAGAGAACTGACGGACGCATTCGGTGAACAAAATTGTAGGTGTAGTTTGAGTAGGGTAAACGATACAGTCATTGGCCATGCGATAATGATTGGCCCCCTCTCATAACAAATGCATTCGATAGAAAGAGGAAACGATAAGCCAATTACTGTATAATTTCGTCTGTTTAAAAGGCCAATCACTGGGGGTTTTACCCTATTGATAACCCGCGGCCGGCCAGGACTGACGGTCGACTGACAGTTGGACTGACAGGCCACGGCCGGCCGGCGGCTGGCCGACCGACTGAACGTGTATGGGGCCCTTAAGTTGGAACAACTGGCCCTGTGTTGTATTGTAACCTCTGGTTTTCTGTGGTTTGTTGTAAATTGGCGCCATTTTCAGAAACAATATGGCGGATCGATTGCGCTACTTTCTTTCTTATCTAGTGGCTTTAGGTCTGTGATGTTGCCAGCGACAACGCAATGCAAGTCGTGTCTCGTTAAAGGCCACACACAAAATTCCGTAAGGCCGTAAGACGTAAGCGTAAGCGAATAGACCAATCTGGATCAAGTATTCCGTTGTGGTGGGGTTACGGACAATGGAATACTTGATCCTGATTGGTCTATTCGCTTACGCTTACGTCTTACGGCCTTACGGAATTTTGTGTGTGATGGCCTTTACCCTCGTTACTGATCACTGTATGACGTGGCAACATCGCGCTCCGCAATACACGGGCGGGACGGCCCTCATCACGCGACCAGAAACGTTGGGTGAAAATGCGCGACCTCAGAAGGGTTAATCTTCGAAAAATTTATTCTAAGTGGCGGCACTGAATGAGATCGCCGTAGTGAAAGGGTTAGAAAACAACCTCCTTCTTAATGGGCATGTTCACAACTTTTTGTACAACTGTTTAAAGTGCATGAATCGGAAGATTAGGGTATTAAAGTAATGTAGGTAAAAAATGGGCCATTAAAAAAATTTTTTTCCATTATTTTTGAGATGTTAAAAAAGGCATTCGTTTTAAAGCGTCGCACTTTCACCGCCATTTTAACTGACCAATCAGAGTCGGGCAACAGATTCTCGACCATTCACAAACCCGGGTTTGGGCCCTTGCCAATGGCTTTAGTGACGTCACTAAGAATTTCGTTTGAATCGAAGTCAAATTTTAAACATTAAAAAAAAAGAAATTAGTGCTCAGAAAAAGAAAATAAACACATCTTATTAATAAGCACAAAAAGTATTAACGAATTAGCAAAAAAAAATCGTGAACATGCCCATTGAGACGAGAGGAAAGTCGTTCGAACGAGACGAAATCAGAAACGTTATTACAACGAAATACTTATATGCTGGATTCATGTACTTTTGAAATACTCAATTCCCGATTTTTGTGCTACACTCTTTATCTTAAAAAACAGCCTCTCTCTTATTTGACAGAAGAGAAAAGTTCTTCAAAGAAGGCGAAATCCGAAATTTAGTTACAACGAAATATATGCTGGATTCATGTGCTTTTCAAATTTCCAATTCACAATTTTTTTGCTACACCCCTTGTCTTAAGAAACCATCCTCGGCTTATTCAAAGGAGATGAGATCAGAAACTTCTTTAACCCTTTCGACCCGGGGAAAATCGGAGCTCAGTAGTGCGCCCCATTACCGGGAGCAGTTATTTTTCCTCCATGTGATTATTACGATGAAATAACTTTTTTTTTGTCAAAGTCTGAAGGTCTAAGAGACGTATAAACGACCCCATAACGACGCATGAACAACAACAATGATGTTATATAACTTTATTGATGGGACAGCATAATGTCCCGCCGTAAACCCAGAGTACCCGAACGCCGGGACAGCGTATGTCCCGGCCGTAATCCTAGAGTCAATAGTGCTGGGACAGCATATGTCCCACTGCTGCTTTTTGTTGATTGCGAACTTACACCTACTACTAGACCACCCCTATTTTCTCCCCACTACTTCCACCCCATCTCAACGTGATAATAGTCTTTGGGTCTATAATTTTTATCTTGTAAATTCAAAAGAACAAGTCACAAGTTTGATAAAATCACTTGTTTATGAACCTTTTTTTGGAGTGAATATATATAAAATAAGAATGGTAACTCATGGGAAAAAAATATTGAAATTGGAGGAGAGGGGGCAGCACCTAAAGTCTGAGTTTCTTGACGGTGTGATAAGGCTTGAAACACTTCTTGCACAGTGCCACGTTGCAAGAGGTGCACAGAATTTTTGAGCGTGCCTCTTTTTTGTTTTTTGCGCACCACGCACATCTTCGCGATTTTCCCTCAGTTGGGAAATGCTCTCCAACATTAATATAGTATCTTATGTCATTAGGCGGAAATCCGACGTTTTTTAGACTGTGTTTAATTACACGCCTTCGGCGAGCCTCGCCCCCTCATCATGCCTCGTGCTACGACCTAAACACAGTCTTAAAAATCCGAGGATTTCAGCCGAATGACATATACTATTTTTTCTCACGAATGCCCATTTCTCAAAACAAAACATATACACGACTCATTTCACGTTGCGTTTATCAGTTTGAAAAAAGGACCCACTTCGGACTAAGCAATCGCGCCAGTCTGAGTAAAGTACTTTTGACAGACTGCGAACTCCCGGTCGGTGTCACGCGAGAAAAGCGCCATCTTACGGTCTAAAAATAGGCTGGAAAAGGCCTCGAAATGGGCATGAGTGAGGAAAATAGTCTTGTTTGTTCATTATGCGATCGCGATGACTATGAGTTGAATTCGGAGGAAGAGTGCCTTTGCGTATTCACTCCCTTGCTTGCACTTCCAAATCTCAGGAGACTTTCAGTAACAGAAACGATGAATGGTAGTAAGGGACGTCTTCGGTCAGAAACGTCTTGTTAAATAACGTGGGCATTTATAATCGAGGTCATCAGTAATCTGTAGAATACCTTTTTCCTCCTCTTGTTGGATCTGCGATCCAACTCGTAGCACGTTCCCAGTTGATCAGAAAGGTCAACCCCACCCATGAACTCATTGTAAAATGATATCATTGACGGGCAGGAGAATTCCTTCTGAGAACCATATTTTAGAGTTCTAATCGCAGTAGTTAATTCATTGTTATAGCAATTCGACATGACGAAAATCTCCTTCGTGTCCATCCATTTGACAGCAATTATTCTCTCGTTTGTAACTTGGAAGACCGAATCACCTCTCTGAATCTCTCCTCTTCTCGTAGTCGGGAACGCTGGTGTGTTTTTTTCGTCCTTTCATGTAGCTGTCGACACATCCATGGGACAGGGAGTACATCAGATTTATGGAAGTGAAGAATCGGTCGACAGAGTATGATTCGGGGAATCTTCACTGTAGAAACAAGCTTTTCCAACACGCGTTCTCCTAAAGTTCCTCCGGTCACTGAAGATTCTTTCCCAGTATAAATGTTGAAGTCGTAAACGTATCCTGTTTTAGAATCGCAGCGTTCCCAAATTTTGGTACCTCTCTTTACTGGTTTCAAGGGTTGATACTGTTTTAGGCTGCTCCTTCCCTTGAATTTTACCATTGACTCGTCTATTGACTGCTTTGTGCTGTCAGTGAAACTCTTGAGAAAAGTGTATTTCAAGCAGGAAGCTACTTCCTCAATATAATAGAATTTGGAAGCATCTACAAGCTTCTTCGGGGAATTGAAATATAATTTCGAAATCAAAAAGAGGAAGCGATCCCTGCGCATCGCTTTTTGAATGGCTGTATTTCCCAGCGAACTATTGACTGACCAATAGTGGGCCAATTGAGGTACCCGGTTGTAGCTCATGATCAACATTACCCCAACTACTATCATGATTTCAAATTGGTCAGTCATGCGATGTGTTTTGTATTGATACAGAGTGATAAGAATCGATATTTCGAATTCCGACGATCGTTTGTCGATGGCGAGATTAGCTCTAGTTATTGTTAGTATTACTTAGATCGAGATGATACCGAGTGGTAAGAACCGATATTCAGAATTTCGACGATCATTTGTCGATGACGAGATTAGCTCTAAATTAGTATTACCTAGATCGCAATGATGCCGAGTGGTAAGAACCGATATTCAGAATTCCGACTATCGTTTGTCGAAATAGAAAGAAAATGGAAAAATATCGAAAAAAATTCGGTCCAAAATTACAAGGGGTAAACCGTTGGAATGTAATGAATAGATCGGCGTAAGAGTCAACAATTGAGCAATATTGGTGGTTGTCGCTTGTTTGATCAGCTGGGGAACGATTGAAATGAGAAATTCATGCGTTTGGAGACGCTACTCTTGGCGTTATTTTCTGTTCCTATATACTTTTCAGTAACTGGGACATATGCTGTCTCAGCCGTAAACTCAGAAATTTTCCCGCCTGGGACAGTATATATCCCGCCCGGGGAAATGGTTAAAATAGAACGCATACTGGATTCATTTGCTTTGAGAATGCTTATATTTTTTCTCTTTTCTTTATTTACTGTAAATGATTTTAATTATATTGATCGCCGTTTGTAAATTACCTATTATGGAAATGCTTTACTATAAAAAAGGACGTTGATATAATGGCGATTTGTCCTTGTTTCGAGGAAACTAAAGATGAAATTGGTTTCCAATTATAAAAAAGATAATCCAGCTTTCTTGATTTTTATGCAGTCAAGAAATAAGAGTTAGACTCCCAGCTGCGGCGATGATTTCTTTTCGTATCGACTGGTCTGAGTACCATTTTACACTTTTAATATACCGGGTGATTTTTTAATATTGCGACAAACTTCAAGGACGGGTCCCTTGGATGAAAATAAGAAAAAAAGTTCCTATGGACATGGGTCCGGAAACGCTGAGTTTCGGAGAAACAGGGTGTTAATTTTTATACAAATTTTCTATACTAATAATAGGAAGTATATTTTTGCAGAGCTTCCATTTTATTTATTTTTTGTAATAGGGTCTTCTTAGGAGTATTAAATATTATTTCAGAAGAAGGGATGCGTCATTGCGTTTTAAATATTTTTTCCTTTTTGATAAGGCATTTAAAAATGCGATTCCGAAACTCAGCGTTTCCGGATCCATGTTCATAGGAACTTTTTTTCTTATTTTCATCCAAGGAACCTATCCTTGAAGTTTGTCGCAATATTAAAGAATCACTCGGTATACTGCATACCTATATGTATATCCGAATGCAAGGTATATACTAATTTTTGTAGGATAAATGGAAAACGAATAATAATCTTAATTTCGGTACATTTAATTAAATGGCTAAGAAATTGCAAAAAGGAGCAAATTTTTTGTCTTTTTTCTACTCTCTCGGAAACAATAAAATTACCATATAAAATTCCGTAAAAATCAAAGGATACTTAAAAAAGTTATATTATGATAGTTTCTGAAAGACCTTTAAAAAACGATTATTGAAGCTTTGTTGACTGAATGAATCTTTTGTCAACTTTGTTCGAAAAACATTTCTAAGCTTCTTGCGAGGAATTTACTTTTCTAATCCAAAATCTCTTTCCACTGACAGAACATCACAATGCCACATCAATGGATAGAAGGGAACTTGCCGGTTTCTTCAAAGTGTTTTGTCTGCGACAAGACCTGCGGCTCTGTCCTCAGGTTCGATATAACTCTGACATAATGTCTCTTCTTGCTCGTTTAATCCGAGGCAAGTGTGTTAACGAGTTCTTTTTTATTTCGCAGACTCCAAGACTGGAGATGCTTGTGGTGCAGAGCTACAGTTCATACGGCGTGTAGACCAGCCATAGGTGTTAAATGCCCACTGGGTCCGGCTAAAGTCAGTGTAGTGCCTCCTACTGCATTACATAGTATAGGTAAAATCTTAATCGTTACTCCCTACAATTTGCGTCAAGTAATTATCAATGAATGCGTGCATTATCGATTAATAATTAACAGGTAGTGACGAGGCTTGGGAAGCGGTCAGACCAACTGGTTGCAGTCCTCTTTTAGTATTCGTAAACAGTAAATCTGGTGACAATCAAGGCGTTAAGTTTCTTAGGAGGTTTAAGCAGCTATTAAATCCAGCTCAAGTGTTTGATCTCATCAATGGAGGACCTGGTCCAGGGTAAGAGTCAGCTGTTAATATAAGATACAATTAATGTTTAGAAGCATGTTAACTTTTAAGGCAATTACAGGTAAAGGACTATGACTTGTAGGGTAGACCGAAGCGAATCGGATCATAGATCTATATTTCTTAAATCATAATGAAAATAAGCATTTTGATTGTTCGTATTACTTCATTGGAGAAGAACGAAGTAATACGAACCATCGAAATGTTCATTTTCAACACAACTTAAGAAATATGGATCTATGATCCGATTTGCCTCGGTCTACCCTATTCAACACGCGTTATTGAGACACTATTTCATGTTGCCTTTTTTGCTTCTCAGTACATAACTGAATCTAAATATTAGCAAGCTGCTTTTGAAAGGCGATAGAGCACTTTTAATTGTAACGGCACGTGTTAAATATCAGACTATGGAAATAATTAATACCTAAAATCTTGATAACGAATGAAAATCGCCTAGGTACATCAGTGGTCCATTTGTTCAATTCAACTGTTATGCAAAAAAATTGGATTCTCAAAAGTCCTAATTTAATTCGAAGACCTAGGCTTCATTTATTTTTCATTTCATTCAAATAGAACCATGTGATTTAAAACTAAACATCAATGTATCCCATATGTCCTATCTCAAATCGTTCACGTACGTTCTAGAATTTTCTCGCAAATTAAACTCCGATCACATAGGCTTGTCGTGCTTGAGATTTGAAATGGAATGAACATAATGAAAGACCAGTGTTTACTGGAAATTAGCTTTAAAGCATCTTCCCAATGTCGTAAATCCGATTTAAAGAAAAACGTTGCTGGATAGAATTCTACCGCTTGGTTTGCCATTGGATATTCGATAGGATAAAACTAATAGGCAGAGTATTTTTTTATATTAGAAATAAATACCATATATTTTTCCGTGCTAAGTACAAAGAGGGTGAGTGACATTTTAAAACGAGTGCAAAGATATACTTTGCCATGGTCCGAATACCGAACTCTGAGAAAAAGAAAAATGTCGCAATATAATAGTTTTTATTTAGAATGTACTTAGCATGGCGGTATTGTGTGTGAGTCGATGTCATTACACCATGCAAGCCCTTGTGTTCTTACTCACTATCTATTAAACACCGGCGAATCGGAAATCGTTCAATATCGTGTAGCATGAGGTCAAACCGGAGTACAAATCGATTGCTTTTTCTTGCTGTTTCCGAGTATTAATCAATCGGTGGAATTCTCTTACGCGATAAGCGCGGAAAAAGAAAAATGGCAAATTTTGCATCCCTATTACTATCGTTGTTCCGCTGAGCGTATCTTATTAGCAGATTCTTAATCGGAAGATCAGAATAGTTAAGTGCATATCGTGAACAGGCTAAGACTGTTTCGACATTTCGACCCGTTCCGGATTCTGGTGTGCAGTGGAGATGGGTCAGTTGGTTGGGTTCTTTCGGAGATCGATCGGTTAGGAATGCACGTGAGTAACAACGGGAAGCTACTCGATGGCCACTGATTTCCTCCGACTGCTATTGTTTCTCTCTATTGTTATCATTTTTTCTTACTTGTTAATTTTTCCCTGCGCAAACTTTGCCTTCTCTAGACTACCGAACACTAAATTAACTTTCGCGCCTCTACACACGGGGTCATTTTAAAATCGCATTTCATTTCCATTTAATTCAGCTTCGATGCAAAACTTGACTATGAAAGATACTGAATGCTCTTTCAAACAAGGATTTCTGCTTTATGCCAATATATACCTATGTATATTAATTTATTGTTACTGGCTGACAAATATTGTAACATTCTAATAAAGCGAATGTATGTGCGGGCATGTCGACTCTTCTTGCAAAAACTCCTCAACCCCGTTCATCTACTTACGAGTGATTGAACTTTTCTGCATCGCCGCTCTCTACCTATTTGCATGTGGTTCGATGTTTGGAGCTGAAATATGTATTTTCTCACAGAAGTGGAAACTGTAGTGACGTTCCGACAATTGAAGAGGCAAGTGGATGAAGGTGTTATGTAACAAAAAGTTGGTTCTGAGATATTTGAGTTTGTAGGCCGCCTTCCATACAGTAGACATATGGCATACTAAACATACTCCATGTGTAGGAGGGGTAATACGCACAGAGCACGGATAAACTATATCTAGAGTTTATTCGTGGGAATACAGGTGGTAATGGTGTGAGTGTGTATATGCGATAGGAGAGATCCCAGGAGGGATCGAACTCGGAGAAGCGTTGGAGGTTCTGCCGGTCGGGCTGCTCGTAGGCGATGCGGGAGCGTCGTCCTCAGGAATGGCTGCGTCGGTCCTGGCGTGCCGGGTGCTGCTCGTGTCCCGGTTGTCGTCACAGGGCCGTGAGCGGAGGAGCCTCGTCCTCGTGGTAGTTCGCCGGTTAGACGAAGCGACGTGAAAACGTCGATCGACCGGCCGTGAGGTCGCTAGAGTGTTCACGAATGACGCTTCCCTAACGACGTTCGGGCTAAGAGCCTCGGTGGACTGAGAGCGGTAGTGGTGTTCACGAATGACGCTTCCACTATCGCTGCTCGTATCAATCAGCGAGGTCGTTCGAATGCTAGGGTGTTGACGGATGACGCTTCCACTATCGGCGTTCGACTGAGACTCGAGGGGTAGTGCTGTTCATAAATGACGCTTCCACTACAACTCGGTTCGGTCGGGCGTTCGAATGAGACTAGAGTGGCAGTGCTGTTCATAAATGACGCTTCCACTGCCGAGACTCGTGTTCGTCTGCCGGCAATTGTACCTCCGGGCGATACGATCGTTCTACCTGCGTCCTGCTAATGCGTCCTTTGTGACGCATTCCGGGCCTTTCCGGCCCTTGAACCGTCGGCAGGCTAGCGCATGCCGACTCGGCTGCGATCCACGCGTTACACATGTAATATCTGGGTTTTGAATGGCATTAGAGCTATCCAAGATTTACCAGAAGTTACATTCGGACATAACACTTTCATCCATTGAGTGATCTCATTTTTTATAAAAATATTACATAACACCTTCATCCCCTTGCCTCTTCAATTGCAGGATATAACCGAGAGAAAGGACGCTCGATACAAACTCAAAGCCATTCACATGGCATGCACATGGAAAATTAAAGAATTTTTTTGAAATTAAAAAAAAATACTCAAATTTCATAAATTTTGAAAGTAGGAGTTTCTTATAAATCAGTTTTCTCTTTTTATCGATATCAAGAGTATCTATTCCTGATGGAAGCAATATAATAATAATAATAATAATAATCAGTTTTATTTCCGTATAGTTTTGTACAAAAAACCTTCTACCCAATAACTCTTCCCTCTTCCGTCTTGCATTCTCTACCGACTTGCATCATTCATCTGTGTATTACTTTACAGTTCTCGCACCGCTTTAAAATTTTTCGCACGCTTTCTAAATCTAATCCTCGTGAGGTTGGGGATCCGCTCTCGATCCTTCTCTAGCCAGCCTCTCGAATTCTCTTGCATACCTACATATGGCCTTCTCCACCTTCCCTTTAAGGTTTCTCGAGCGGTACAGGGGCTTTTTCTCTGCTAAAAGTTAGTCCACTGAAGTACAGTAACACTCTAAAGTATGTTCTTCGTGCAATGTGGCAACAATGTTTGACGTACAGTAGTATGTGTGTATCTGTGAGTTCAAAAATGGAGCCCAAAACATCTGGTCATGCAACGTTGCCACATTGACTTATCAAAGGTTAAATTTATAAAGAACAATTAATAAACAAATAACGGGCTTCTTAATGAACGTGAAAATTGTTATCGATGATTTTAGTTCATTAAACTTGCTGTTCAAAAAATTTCTGAATTTTTTCACTATTTTTCTCAGAAATATCGCGGTTTATTGGTTATAACCCATAAGAACACATGTTATTTTGTTATTCAAAAATCTTTGCAACGAGCTTCTTAAAAGACTTGAAAATTTAACTGAATTTTTTTTTTACTTCAATCTACCGAATGCAATCTTTTTCAAGTATTTCTCACTATTTTTAGTATAATGCTCGAGAAGCCTTAAGGCACTCTATCAATCTCCGGATCAGCCCCCCACCTTCCTCACTCCCTCTCCGTTTGTCTATTTCTTCTATCCATCTCTTATTTATCCTCTCTCTTGCTTTTTCACACATCCATATCGTCGTTGCCAGGACAATATCTCCTGTGACACCCTAAGGGCCGGTTGTATAAACGCAGTGAACTGTAGTTCAGATTGAACTGTGGATCGAGCGTCGTTTTGGTATATTTCGTGTGACACAAAATATACCAAAACAACGCTCGATCTACAGTTCAAGAAGAACTACAGTTCACCGCGTTTATACATTCGGCCCTAAGTGATTTCTTTATTATTTGTGCAAGTTGATCATTAGATGGCGCTCTAGGCATAGAAAACTACTAAGACTGGTTGAATTAATACTTCTCCCTCCTATTTCAATATCATATTAAAACTTGCAGTACTCTGTAGTCGCTAAGAACTATTTGTAACAGCTTTTTCCTCACTCGTGCCCATTTCGAAGCCTTTTCCAGCCTACTTTTAGACCGTAAGATGGCGCTTTTGCCGCGTGAGACCGACCGGGAATCCGCAGGCTGTTAAAAGCACTTTACTCAGACTGGCGCGATTGCTTAGTCCGAAGTTAGTCCTTTTTCAAACTGATGAACGCAACGTGAAATGAGCCGTGTATACTTCTGTTTGTTTTATTTTGAGAAATGGGCATTCGTGAGAAAAAATCTTATATGTCATTCGGCGTTAAATCCTCGGATTTTTAAGACTGTGTTTAGGTCGTAACACGAGGTATAAAGGCGAGCCTCATCCCCCCACCATGCCTCGTGCTACGACAGTCTGAAAACACCTCGGATTTCCGCCTCTAATGACATAAGATACCATTACTCTCTCCTCTAAAATTTGCCAAATAGGAGATATTGTCATGGTAACGACGATATGTGTTCTAGAGTCTCGTCCGTTTTCTTGAATACCCTACATTCTTTGCTCTTGAACCCCTTTTTTCCCTCCTTTCCTATATTCCCGCACCTTCTTCTTGTTTCCAGTTCCATACTTCTTCTCCCTGTCTCCAGTCTCCAGATATACCCGTGTGCATTCCGGCTTAGTCGCCATTTTTACGAGCCTGCTCTCTACCTTCTCTATCTCTTCCCACCTTCTTCATTCCCAGATTTAAACCCCATACAAATACCCCATTTTGACCAGTGTATCCATCAAATACATCCTCTTCTTCAGTCCCCCTATCTTCGCCCACCTTAAGATTTCCCAGGCCATGTTCGCCGCCTTCTGTGCTTTCCCCGCCATCTTCTGGATATGCAAACTATATGGATGGAAGCAATATAAGTATATGTGAAGTATATGCTATGAACTAAACGTATATTTGAAAATTTCTTTTTATGTTAGGAAAAGTTATAGAACATTAAAAGTGTGATTTCACAAAATTATAATAAATTATTTTCATACTTATTTTTCAATTGGCATACCCGTTATATGGATATTCGTTAATCTGTTCAATTGACGGAATGACTGATGCATAACACTCCATACTGGATCTATATATGTCTGTAATGATCAGGGAAATTTTATTATTTTTGACTGGAAATCCTGGAAAAGTCAGGAATTTTTTTTCCCCATACTTCGCTAGACACCATGATTTTTACTTTCAAAAAAATATATAATCGATCCCTCTTTATACCGCATGTCTAACGGCAAGCGCAACACTACTTTGACAGTTTTTACCGACGGTGGTCGAATCTTGCATTAGATCCAATGCAATTTTCGACCACCATCGGTAAAAACTGCCGAAGTGGTGTTGTGCTTGCCGTCAGACATACGGTATACAGGGTGTTCGGAAAAAACACCGACACAGAAATAGGGGTGATAGGTTACGTCATTACAAGTATTTTGATATAAGGGACCTATACCCGCAAGCGCGCCCCCTTCTGGAGATATCAACTTTTCAAGTTTATAACGACCGAGGTTGATCAAAGTAGAATAATAAGAAACGTATCAAGATGGTAACGAATATTTAATTTTACGAGATACAAAAACAATGTACTACAACAAATGCTCAAAATGACGGCCACCCATGTCCATGCAACATCGGAAACGATTCTGGATAGATGTGCCACTGCGCAAACTGCTTGCGGAAAGGATAACCGCTTGGCTCAAGTCCTTGTACTTTTCGAAGATGATGCGGATACAAGGAGTTTTCATTTGTTTTTCAATTGTACAGGTAGACAAAAAACTCAATATTATTCTACTTTGATCAACCTCGGTCGTTATAAACTTGAAAAGTTGATATCTCCAGAAGGGGGGGGGGGGGGGGGGCGCGCGCGCGCTTGCGGGTATAGGTCCCTTATATCAAAATACTTGTAATGACGTAACCTATCACCCCTATTTCTATGTCGGTGTTTTTTCCGAACATCCTGTATATGGGGCATTTCACAAGAAAACGACAAAGCGAAACCCATGGGGGGTCGGGAATTTACTTCATATATTTTTTTTCTTACAGGGTTTTGGGTTCTAAACATACTCCCAAGTGGATTCTTTTTATTGCCTTTGTTTATACGGGATACCTCTCGACAATACTGAAAAATGTGATTTTCAGGGCTAATTTTCGTATAGAAGAAATGATAATTTCAAAAAACTTCAAATACAAAAAGGTTTTCTTTTTGAACGTACTTTCTGGAAAAAAATGCGGTATTACCAGTACCGGTAGAAACGAAAATAATCACTATTTTTTCGTCTCCTGAAATTACGCCATTTTTGATTTCAAGAAAATAAATTTTTAATTAATCTTCAAAGAATTACAAACTTTTTAAGCCATCACACACCATGGAGTGTTGATTTTTCAATGTTTTATGCACTATTTTAGAGAAAAAACTGAGTCATTATTTGTTTGTGCTGGCAATTGCAGACTTGCTCGAGCAGCTAATCGCTTAACAGTTTCCCCAATACCATCGGTAGGGCCCTTGCCGTGCGCTGTGGCAAGAAAATGCCATTCAGCAGCGACGCCAAAATCTTCAAAATGATAATAAATATTACAACAATTTTTTTAATTTTTTAATTGCTGTGGCGCCCCGTCTGAGAAGTAAATCATCTTTGATGGCATTGGTATAAACGATTTAACAAAATCATCGATGATTCAATGAATCATCGTATTTATTATTGGGCGCCACAACAATTAAAAAATTTTTAAAATTTTTGTAATATTTATTATCATTTTGAAGATTTTGGCGTCGCTGCTGAAGGGCATTTTTTTGCAACAGCGCACGGCAAGGGCCCTTCCAATGGTTTGGGGGAACTGTTAAGGTATTTCTATGGTGACAGTCGTATTCAAAAGTTTTTGCTTCAGGACTTAGTACAACTGATCACAAACTGTATTACGCACGAACGAAACTTTTGAATAAACTGTACTCTGGGCTCCTTGCTACACAGAGACCTCCTGTGTACAAATGTATCTCACACATATACACACTGCTTGGCCCGATAATCGTGTGACAACAGTGCTTCTCTCTCCTTAGTCAGTTGTAGACTGTGCAGCGCTCTCCGTATTGGCATGTGACCGCGTATTTCAGGAGCGTATCCATTATAAGAATTCAAATTTTAGTGCAAGAACGACAAAATTTTGACTAAAGTTTATTAGATTTTTTATTACACTCTTTAACATCTTTTAGACATATTTCAACTTTTTAATACGTAATTTTTTGGGATAAATCTTGGTAAAAGTGATGATTAATGTGATGCTTAATATTTTTCATTGAATACCGCAACGTGCCTGCCACTACGTGCCGTAGTGGGGGCTGCCGCGCCGTGCCACTGGCTATCCCCTCTCCGGTAGCAAAAGTACTACTGACAAGGGGACCCTTCGAAAGTCGGAGCACCGATTGTAATGAATTTTTTTTTATAAATAAAGGGAAGTCCCCTGAGTAACGCTCATACTTTACTTTTGTCCAATGCGCCTTTGTTTATTTAAAAAAAAAGAAATTGTTTTGACGCGTAAAGTGTGTACTGTAATGTAATACTCGGTATCCAAGACGGCGTGGCGCAGTCGGCTAAGGCATAGACTTACCACGCGGGCGTCCCGCGTTCGATTCCCGTGCATGCAGTATCTTTTTTTTTTTTGCCAATTTCGAACTTTTTCACTTTTTTTATTATTCAAACTATTGCTACTAATCTTTAGAAGTAAAATAAATCTAGGTAACGTGAATAAAAAATATTTTTGCATTTAAAACTATATTTTGAACGATTGTTACTAATCATTCGAAGGCAAATTAGTGAAGTTTTGGTGACAATTTCTATGCTTCACATTAAATGACGTCAATGCCGGGTAAGTGCAAATTACTCATTTTCCTACGAAACATTCATTAAATTTGGTGGTAATTCACTCGTGACGTTAACACCAGGGTCAATTACTCATTGCTATGTTATACACTCCAACCCTTCTTATTGTCAGCGGGGTATTATGCTGTTCGTCTGGAAACCTAGAAAATGTCCTACAATTACCAGTTACTTATTATTCTACGAAGCTACTCCCAAATTTTCCCCCTTTGTTCGAAAATGCCTTAAAAGTCGACGTGATGGAGGTCTTATCATCAGTTTTCTTCCAACGTTCACCTAGTACACTTTGGAAGGTATTTTGGAAAATGGAAAACGAGTCAGGAATACCTGAACGTCAAGAATCGCCCATAAGTAATGAGTGCTTGAAGTATGAGGAAGATATGAGAATAACTTTCTCGAATTCTTGGTTCCTTGTGTCAGAGATTCTGGAGGAGGATGGATTGAAAATTAAGGATGCCTCGGCTCCAAACAAATTCACAAGTCGAGAGATTGTTTTGGCAAAGGAATTGGCTCAAACAATAAAAGATATTATAACTACGAGCCATTTTATCGTTGACGAGGACCTTATCACTTCGGAAGAACCAGATGAAGAGCAACTATATGAAGAGGTATGTTTCTGTAATGTGTAATCTTGTATTTTTTGCTCTGGAAATGTTCTCATGACTTCATTGGATTTGTGTTTTTTTATTTTCTTCTTGCAGTGTCCAGATCCAGCGATGGATACAGATTACAGCCAGAATTACAGTCCTGATGACGACGAGGAACCATCTTCGAAAGATTACATCCCGTTGGAGTACAAGGCCAAAGCTGTGGCCCTCACCCAGGCTCATCCCAAGTGGAGTTTGAAGACTCTGCACGCTCATGGTTGCACACGGCTGAAAAGGAAGGATTATCTAATTCAATGGAAAAAGGATGTCCAGGAAAGTGGCACTAGGAATGACAAAATAGGGATGATTAACTCTGGAACATTCGAACGGTTTGAAGAAACGAGAAGCCGATTGGAGCAAGTGACGACACGAGATCTACAACAGTGGGCTACATCCAGTTCTTTTCCGTACATTTCAGAGAAATTCACATTTCGAGCAAGCAGTTGCTGGGTCCAGAACTTCAAGAGAAAATACGGAATAAGACAACGAAAAGTCACGAAATTCGTCAGTAAGAATGACATGGCTACCTTGGAGGAAACTTTGGAAGCAGCGGAAAGATTCAGAGTGGCAACGAGGTTTCTGATGCCTAACTATCATCCCGACTTCATCATCAATAGTGACCAGACCGGATGTCAGTATGATACAGCATATAATAGGAGTTTGGATTATAAAGGCGCGAAAACGGTTCTCGTTAAAAAACGAAACTTATCGAAGCTCACTCATTCGTATATAGCACAGTACAGCGTCACTGCATCTGGTAAATTGCTCCCCCACGTTTTTATCTGTCTGCAAGAACCTGCAAATAATTTTGGTCCTCAAGTTTCCAAAAAAGTTGAACAGCTTACTAAAGAATTAGGAAATGTTGTAATTACTTGCTCAAAATCAGGTAAGTTGACTACACATTTATACAGAAAATTTCTGGAGACAACGTTGAAGCCTTATGTTAAAGAAGGTAAATTTGTTTTGCTCGTCGATTCGTGGAGTGGTCAAGCCGAGTGTACTTTGTATGACGATGTGTTCACAAACAGTGATGGGGAAGTTACTTGCACATTAAAAATTATTCCTCCTAAATGTACCCCTTTGTGTCAACCATGTGACGTATACTTTTATCGACAAGTGAAGAATTTTGTGAAGAGATTACAGAATGCGTCAGATTTATTAAAAGAACAACGAGAACTGTCATCTCGAGAAGACGCAATCAAGATCCACTCAATTATTCATCATCAGTTGAGTGCGCCCGCATTCACCGAGATGATTAAATATGCGTGGTTTGCGTCTAAATTGATAGAAGAAAGACCTTTTTTCAATAATATAAATGATGTCTGTTTCCCATTGAGCAATTTGAAACAAAAATGTAACTGCGGTTTTGTAACGTTTATGAAATGTGCTTGGTGTAAAGAGATTTTGTGTTTTAAGTGTTTATATGATATTTATCATCCTAAAGTATGTAAGATGTCGGCCCCAGAATCACCATCGGAATCGTCCGATGGAATTAACGATAAGTATACCAATTAAATTTAAAATTTCACTTGTTACGAATAAATGAAAATGCTTTTTGTAATTGAACGTGTTTAAATTTTGTTTTTTCGCCTTATCTAGATTTATTTTACTTCTAAAGATTAGTAGCAATAGTTTGAATAATAAAAAAAGTGAAAGTTCGAAATTGGCAAAAAAAAAAGATAGTGTATGCACGGGAATCGAACGCGGGACGCCCGCGTGGTAAGTCTATGCCTTAGCCGACTGCGCCACGCCGTTACCTTGGATACCGAGTATTACATTACAGTACACACTTTACGCGTCAAAACAATTTCTTTTTTTTTAAATAAACAAAGGCGCATTGGACAAAAGTAAAGTATGAGCGTTACTCAGGGGACTTCCCTTTATTTATAAAAAAAAATTCATTACAATCGGTGCTCCGACTTTCGAAGGGTCCCCTTGTGAGTCCCAAGGTCACATGAGAGGGCTAAATCAGCTGTGCGCACTGTTGCCACATCACCGTTACTCGTCCCCACCACTTTGCAGTTTCAAGAAAAATCTCAGTTTTTAAGTTATAATTTCTCTGAAACTATATGGCTCAGCACTTCCAGTTTTTGTGAACATAATCCTACAATATCATTTTATTCGCCGTTAGTTTTTCTTTAACATTGTAAGATTGGTTCTGTAGTTATAACTCAAAACGTCACTGAGGTACCGTCCTTCTACATGTTAGCCATTGAAAGTCAGTGTAAAAAATGCTACTTTGAATTAACATTTTCTTTTAAACTACATGGCTCAGCGTTTTGAAAATTTGGGAATCGATAGGTAATATTTCAGTCTTTTGATTGGCAAAATTTCATGAGATTCGTAAGAAAAACGCAAAACCATAGAAATACCTTAAGCGATTAGCTGTTCGAGCAAGTCTGCAATTCCCAGCACAAACAAATAATGACTCAGTTTTTTCTCTAAAATAGTGCATAAAACATTGAAAAATCAACACTCCATGGTATGTGACGGCTTAAGAAATTTGTAATTCTTTGAAGATTAATTACAAATTTGTTTTCTTGAAATCAAAAATGGCGTATTTCAGGAGACGAAAAAATAGTGGTTATTTTCGTTTCTGCCGGTACTGGTAATACCGCATATTTTTTTTCCAGAAAGTACGTTCAAAAAGAAAACCTTTTTGTATTTGAAGTTTTTTGAAATTATCATTTCTTCTATTCGAAAATTAGCCCTGAAAATCACATTTTTCAATATTGTCGAAAGGTATCCCGTATAAATAAAGGCAATAAAAAAAAATCCACTTGGGAGTATGTTTAGAACCCAAAACCCTGTAAGAAAAAAAATATATGAAGTAAATTCCCGATCCTCCCATGGGTTTCGCTTTGTCGTTTTCTTGTGAAATGCCCCATATATGTACCTATATTAGGTATATACAGGGTGAACCAGGTTAAACGTAATTTTTTTATATGTGATAGAACAACAAGAAAAAAATAGACTTTCATAAGATAATTTTTTTCAAAAATGTTTCCTAACAAAGATACAGGGTGTCAAAGTTTCGAAAAAAAAATTGTTTTCTAATCATAACTTCTAAACTACTTGATCGATTTCCATGAAATTTCGCATACAGACTAATGCAATCCAGCTCTAAGTAATGATCAAATAATTTACAGAAATTCTCCAGTGGCGTAGATACTGGGGGCCGGTACCCCCCTTTCCCCTCCAAATCTTCGGCGCCATTGGATATTTTGCAAAGAAAATTTAATCATTGGATTCCCCGTTTAATTTAGAGAAAAAAATCACCCTTGCAAATTTTTGATCTATGGCTTCGTTTTTGAGATATTTATTTTATTTTATAGGGTTGCGAGCAGGCCAAAACTAGGTTGAACGTCATTAATTATGATATGTGATAGAACAACAAGAAAAAAGTACTTTCATAAGAAAATTTTTTTCAAAAATGTCCTAACAAAGATACAGGGTGTCAAAGTTATAATGAGAAAACCATTTTTTTCGAAACTTTGACACCCTGTATCTTTGTTAGGAAACATTTTGGAAAAAAAATTTCTTATGAATGTCTACTTTTTTCTTGTTGTTCTATCACATATCATAATTAATGACGTTCAATCTAGTTTTGGTCTGCTCGCAACCCTATAAATTAAAATAAATATCTCAAAAACGAAGCCATAAATCAAAAATTTGCAAGGATGATTTTGTTCTCTAAATTAAACGGGGAATCCAATAATTTAATTTTCTTTGCAGAATATCCAGTGGCGCCGAAGATTGGGAGGGGGAAAAGGGGATACCGGCCCCCAATATCTACGCCACTGGAGAATTTCTGTAAATTATTTGATCATTACTTAGAGCTGGATTGCATTAGTCTGTATGCGAAATTTCATGGAAATCGATCAAGTAGTTTAGAAGTTATGATTAGAAAACCATTTTTTTTTTCGAAACTTTGACACCCTGTATCTTTGTCAGGAAACATTTTTGAAAAAAATTTTCTTATGAAAGTCTACTTTTTTCTTGTTGTTCTATCACTAAAAAAATGACGTTTAACCTGGTTCACCATGTATATTGGGTTGATGCAAAAGTTCGTCCCGTTTTCATGAGTAGAAGGCATTGAATCGCGAAATCAAAGTGTTATCTACTTCACACATGTGAAGTTTTGGTGTTATTTGATAGTAGGAGAATGTCAGAGAATATTTGGGGAGAAAATTGTGTTACTTGATTATGTTTTTTGAATTTTGTTAAACATTACAATTTCTGTCACAAAACTTTCTGAACCATTTACAGCATATGGTATCGTTAACGGCACCCTCGCCGTATACATCCATATTTGTTTACGTACGCGAAGCATTCTTGCCCTTTCAGAAACTAAAAAGCATAATATGTCGAAAATGCTTCTTATTTTCTGCCACTTTTAATGCTTAACAAAATTCAAAAAACAGCCAAATAACACAATTTTTCCCCAAATATTCTCTAAAATTCCTACTACATATCAAATAAGACTAAAACTTCACACGTGTGAAGTAGATAGCACTTTGGTTTTGCGATTCAATGCCTTCTACTCATGAAAACGGGACGAACTTTTGCATCAACCCGAACAAATTTACTTTTTCAAGCTCTAAAACCTGCAGAAACATCAATGGCATGGCGTGTCTTTTCTATTCTTTCATTTCAGATGAAACAGATGCCTGAGCTTTACACACCTTTAGTTGCGTTAAAGTTAGCTCACTTTGTTTATAGCCGGTAAGTGTAAAGAAAATACGAGCAAACTGGTCTATTTGCATGTCCTTATATGCACAGCAAAAAGAGAACTGCACATTGCGCTTGATTTTCCATTTAATTTTACGTTAGCAAATCTGTCTTTTCTGCACCGTTGACTTCTCTTTAGTGCTTTCTCATTTCTTTAACTCTCGAAATGTATCATCAAACTTCTGAAAAATTGGATACCACCACACTGTCATGCGAATTCAATAAAAATTATAGTACATTAGAATTGTATCGTTCCATATCCATATGTACACGTGAAGGATGGAAACAAAATACATTGTAAGTGTTAACGGAAAGTGGTAAATTAATATTCATAAAGGAAAATCGGTTTCAAAATAATAAATATTCAGTACCGTTCAATTCTTCTCTGTTGAAGTAGAATTATTTCTATGTTACAGCTGTTTATTTAATTGATATGCGGCTTTATTGATTGAATTACAAACGGTGAATCCCTAAATACTCAGAAATAGATGGAACTGATTATACTATTTGAAATAATAAAGTAATTATTATATCATCTCGTTATTACTTCCAATGTTTCGATAATCTACGCGAGAACAACTTATTCGCTTCTCTTCCATATATCATTCTTCTATACTTGCTATGAGAGTGCAGTGGTCCATTCAAAAGTATTTGATCGAGACAAAAGCCGTTTCGAAAAAATGTGATAAGTAAATGCATTCCTTGTACGAGAGCAGAGTGAAAAGTCCGATACTTTTCTAGTAGATGGTTGTGCGCCCCAAAGTCTGTAAAATAGCCCCCTGCTGCGGCAATGACCTCTTCATTTGATGAGAATTTCTTTGCATCCAACCATTTTTCTCAAGTCTGGGAAAAGAAAGAAGTCGCAGAGAGCCAAATCCGGTAAATAAGGTATCCACCTTATCCGCGGCAGGTGCATTGTCGTGGTGGAACAGAACTTTTCTTGACTTTTCACTCTGCCCTCGTATTCATCCCTCATACATATACCTATATAATTAAATACCAGGAGACAGTTAAAGAAATAAAATGCATGGAACAAAGGATATTTAAAGAAGCCATACATCACAGACTTTATGCAATATATGTATATCTTATGAGGAAACCCAATGAAGTATTCGCCTCTATTGCGAATGAAATTCGGCAGAAGTGAAGTTCATCGAAAAATGAGAGATCCCTATTTTTTTATAACTCCTTGATTGATCCTTTCACTACGAAAGGAGTAAATATACGTCCTCAGAAGTCCATCGATATATACGAAAGGCGTAAATATACGTCCTCAGAAGTCCATCGATATGTACGAAAGGCGTAAATATACGCCCGCAGAAATCCATCGATATGTACGAAAGACACCGCAGTGAGAAAGGGTTAAAAAGGATAATTTTGATTTAGTACGATGTACCAAATAACTCTTGACATCCTCGGCAGATTCGATTATCAGGCTTAAAATAAAAGCTAAGAATCCACAAAACTATCTTTAGAATTGAACGAACATTTACAAAGTACAGTTGCATTCACAGAATTAAACTTCCTGTATTTTTGGTTCTGATGCTAAAATCAATATTTTGAAAAATCAAATTGCGAAATACTTTTTGTTCAAGAAACCAGATTTTTAAGTACCTACGTATTTCGCTCCGTTTTCAAGATAGCTCTGAGATAGCCCAACTTTGGAAAGTACTTTCATTCCTTTAAACCAAAGTTAAGCAGATATGAAACAATAGGCTATAAACTTCAATTCAGCCGATTTTCATTCAGACTGGAAACGAATGCTTTGTAGGATATCCTTATTAATGTATATATACGCTTGTCTCATAAATAATATATCAAATCATATTTGGCTACAGAAACAATGCCAAGTCGGCGTGCTGCCACTAGGAACGGGAAACGATTTGGCGCGTGTCTTAGGCTGGGGTGCTTCCTGTGATGATGACACACACTTGCCGCAACTATTAGAAAAATACGAAAAGGCCGGAACAAAAATGTTGGATCGGTGGAGCATCATGACTTTCGAACGTAGTATATCTTTGGCGTGTCCCAAAATGTCATTGAGTCAAACTGATCCGTCATTAAATACTACCATGGTGCACCAGTATGAGGATAACGTAATTACGCATATAGCGAATATCTTGCAATCCGATCAAGACAACGTAGTTATATCCAGTGCCAAGTAAGTCTCATTGATCTACCTGTTGCTAAAATTAAACATGTATTCAATGAATCACACGCTCACTCGTTGGTTTTATCGCTTTGTATAAGCCTGTAATAAGCAATCTCATCTAACCGAAAAACGTTGGTTTTTCCCTCGTCTGTCAGAGTACTATGCGAAACCGTAAAGGATTTCGCCTCGAGGATATCGGAAGCTAGCCTGAATACAGGAGACCAACAGTTAGGAGAAAAGTGTGAAATTCTACAGCAAAAATTAGACCTGCTTCTGCAGACGTTGCACAAAGAAGAGGATTACTTATCCGATAACATCGACGATGCGGACGTAACGACAGACTCGTCCGATTTACCTTTCTCCGTTAATAGTCAAGAAAAGGGAGTCTTGGAGAAGCCCGAAAAGGATATAACAAATCTCAAGAGAGTTAGAAAAAGAAAGGATTTTATAGAAAAGGAAGCTTTAATGTCGAGGTACTTTTCCTATTGGTTTTGTGACTAAGATGTTACTGCCGACTCTTATAACAAAATTTTATTGAGAGAACGAAAATACTACTGGAAACTACCAGATTGTAATAGTAATAATTATTGAATTTCAGCAGTTCCCAGTAGTATTTTCGTTTCCTCGGTAGTATTTTTTCTTGATTAATTCGCCAAAGCCATCTGTTTACTAATTGTCAATGTTCACTGTTTATTAGAGCAAACAGCTTAAAAAGAGCTATAAGAAGACTAGTCGAGCATACGGAAATGGCCGTGGATGAACAGAATTACTCGCCAGATGGAAAATCCGTTAATAAGATGCCAAACATTACGATAACTTCAGATGATTCCACGAACACGGAAAATATCAGTAGTGAGTAGTCTTTTTATACTATTTAGTCGTATCCAATGCTATCCCACGCGACCCTAATTGTAAGTTAAGTTTAACGAACAATTTTCACCCCGAAATAACTTTCAGCCAAGAAGGAACAACTGGACATTCCCGGCTTACGTTCGAACAATGTCGAGAGTTTACGCGTGATGCCTACGATAGAATCTGGCAGCAGTGCCGAAGTTTCACCATGTCCCAGCCCAACTCCTAATTTAGCATCGCTAAGTCCAATGCCCGATTTGAGAAGAGATTCTCAAACGGAGGAAATGTTGACGTTACCTGCGCCCGATGGCTTTGCCGACAGTCGAAGAAATAGTTCCAATATGCCGCAGGGGTACGTCCCACTTAGGTTTATCATCCAATTGCTCCCATTCGCATTCCAAATAATCGAACTGCGACCGAGATATTATGTGCCACTAAGTTGAGTACTTTTTTTATAAAATAAATTGAAGCACTCGAAGAAAAATTCATCATTCCTACTTCTAGTAGTATTTGAAATTTATCACACAAGAAAGTTGTAAAGATGATTAATGTGACAAAACTGCAGTAATAATTGAATCAATAACTCAATGGACAATCGCATAAGCTGACACGAAACGATACTTATAGTTCAGCTAAAATCTTCAACGGATATCCACTTGACTAATCGTATTAAAAAACAAGAGAACGAAAAGATATGAAGCTTTTGACTCGTTTCAAACTTACTCAAGATATAGGAACGTAATTATAAATAGATTGATAAACAGGTAGATAATTTTTTATTCGGCCTGCTGGCCCAGACAACGGAGATTTGATTAGGTACATTATAATTTTTATTTTATAACTCGTATTTCTCATTCTCTCACACACTACTCACACATTTTTGTCCTAACTGTCATCTGCTCTCGGGCTTCAACCTCCCGAGCTACCCTATCCATCCAGGAAAACCATCCGGTCGGTTACAAGCGACATATCCTAATACAAATTTTTCTATTTTCATTCAATTTCATTTGGTTTTCTTCGATGCTTTACCGCGCTTTCTCTAATTTCCTCAGCCATTCGATTTCTTTCCCAATGCCATTGTTATACATACTTGTTTCTAGCGTTATGTAATCATTATCCGTAACTTAGACATATTTACAGCATATTCTCCAAGGAACCTTCCTCATCCTTTCACAAAAAGCATCTACCCGCGTCATCTTTCCAAGTACCTGCTTTTCTTATCCATATTATCTACGCATACATGATACGTGCAACAAATTTTTGATATCATGTATTGTTTACGAGGTATGAACGTCACCTCCATTTTTTCACGTGAAACTTAATATTTTTATTCTCATAAAAGTTATAGAGTTTATCGAGACTAATAAGAATCGTATAAGATGAAATACTCATCCATTGAATGGGTTTGTGAGATATTTTTGCTTAAGGTAGTTCCCCCGCGACAACCTCAACTAAAAGTAACATACCATGTTCGTGTTTAAAATATTGATATTTGGTTTAATTAGTAGTAAATAAAATTAAAAACTACGCAATATTGACTCGATACTAATAGATAATACGATGGATATCATTTATTGCCGTAAAATATATTCTATATTATGTTTTTGATCTACCATAGCCAGTAAACTTTTTGCCGAGGCTGTTCGGGCTTTGCCCCAATACACGAAATAGCTTTTATATACAGACGACGCACTCTTCTGTGTGCGTGTGAGGACGACGATCGTGGCAACGTTGCGCATCAGCTGTGGCCTATGTCTAGCGAAATCAACCGATATTATTTGTGAGCTACGAGAAAATCAATTATCAAGAAAATGTCAACTCGAACCCGACACAATGGAAAATTCATTAAAAAAAAAGTGCTCGCGAAGAAAATAAAATCCGTAGCGGCTTCCCTAAAAGCACGAACACGACACGAACACGATGAAGAAATGGACAAGGAAAATTTAGAGGTTATCCAGTGCGATGGGAGACGTATCGTAGAGCTGGCAGAGCTTGGCAAAAATCTTCGATGTTGTATGTGTCGAAAAGTTCTTTCATTGGAAAGAATTGTGAAAGAAACACGTCTTGGACTCAATTCGTGTTTAACAGTTTCTTGTGACTCTTGTGGCGTAAATACACGTGTTCTGACAGGAAAAATGTACACTTCAAAAGACTGTGCAAAATTGTCAGGTGTGAACACGAAAGCTGTCCTTGGTAAGTCAATTAATTTAATTATTGAATCCCATATATATATTTTTTATTCTCAATATGCAGTGAAAATTTCTTTGTTATGTTCAATAGGGGCTGTTCACTCAGGTATCGGACCCACCGCTTTGAACAAGCTTCTAGCTTGTTTAAATATACCTCCAATAACGGAGAATTTGTACAAGCGGTACGAACGAGAACTTGGCCCAGTAATTGAGGAATGTGCCAAGGAGAGCTGCAAAAGAGCTGCAGAGGAAGAGCGTAGATTAGTTATTGAAAATGTCGAAAGGTTGTGTCAGGAAATGTGAGTATTCAACGTAATTAGGGGGGTCAGGATCTAATTTGATGATCGAGTATATCTTTTTTATAGCTTTCATTTTGCATTATTGAAGTAAATTAACTGATTTGATTGTTTTACTTTTTTGCTGTTAGGCAAAACTAACTTTATTTTTATATGGCTTATGTCGTTTATTTGCAAATTTGTCTGCAATTGTATATAGAAATATATTTCTGGACATAGTTATTCTATGTCCTCATCATTTGTACATAATGAATCGTATGTTTATAACTATAAATTAATATATCAATAGAAACTATTTACACTAAAACCTAAGAGCTGATAAAAAGTAATGGAATATTTTTAAATTTATTGTAACTATTTTGTTAAATATTATATCATCGAATTGTAAGAAAAAATCAGTTTTTTTGTTAGTAAAGTATTAATAAAAACGTCAATTTTTCCTCAAATATTCTATGAGTTAGGTTATTTTACGTTCTACGACTGTTTCTCTGTATCAGGCCGACTGAAATAGTTAAAGAAATTTATCCTCATCTGCATGACCTTGGACCTCCAACGAAACCCAATATTCCTCAAATCCTGAATGGCGATCTTACGGTGGCGACTGCGTCGTCGGATAAATTCGACAAGGCATTGGGCAACATCGTCAACATCATCGTTTCTTACGATATGGGATGGAGTAAACGCGGCAATGGAAGGAGTTATGACAGCCTTAATGGTTATGGTGCAATAATAGGATTTTTCAGTGGCAAAGTCCTCGATTTTGCGACTAGGAATAGAAAATGTAAATTCTGTGATGCGGGTCGAGCGAAAGAAGATCATGATTGTCGAAAGAACTTCCGAGGAAGCGCGAAAGCGATGGAGCCTGATGTTGGAGCTGAAATAGTAAATCGGAGCACTATTCTGAAAGAGGCAGGGCTTAATGTTCGTGTTGTAATTGGCGACGAAGATAGTTCTACTATCGCAGCGATACGTCGAGAAACTTCAGAACAAGTTTTTAAGTTAGCTGATACAAATCATCTTCGAAAACACTTCGTTAGTGAATTGTATGAGCTACAAAAAACTTATAAAGAGATGAAAAAAAAAGAGGCAATCCCCCATCTCAAGAAATGTTTTGGATATGCAGTAGCTCAAAATAAAGGCAACCCTGTGGAGCTAGCAAACTGTCTTCGCAATATACCGGACCATTTTTTCAATCGACACGAAAACTGTGGAAGTTGGTGTCTCCGTCGCAATAATACTTCAAGCATTCAAAAAGTGACATTCAAAGATCCAGAACTGTACAAAAAATTGCACGAAATATTCACCAAATACGCCAGTAATACCTCCAAATTTTCGGTAGCAGTTTCGAGTCAAGCCAACGAAAGCCTGAACAATATCATGGCTCACAAGGCTCCGAAAAATCGATGCTACAGCCAAAGCGAATCCGCCGATTTTCGTTTCTCAAGTGCTGTGTGCAGTAAGAATGACCGTGACAATTACTTACTTACCGTTTCAGAAAAAATCAGCATTTCACCCGGGAAAAATACTGCATCATTTGTTGCAAAAAAACAATTTAAACATTTGCAAAGAGCGTCAAAAGCTAAGTTACCTAGCACAAAGACTCGCAGAAATATACTGGCTGATCAAAGGCAGGCTTTGAGAAAAAAATCGGAACAGAGAGAAGGAATTCAATATCAACCTAATTGTGGCTTTGAAGTTGATATCGATGATTTAGAAAGTCATAACGGCATTCTCAATAACAATGTACCCGATACTTCTTCGTTATTAGACTCGTCAAATTTCGTTTTCTTCGACTTGGAAACTTCGGGCCTTCAAAAATCTGCAGACATTCTGCAGATTGCAGCCAAGTGCGGTGAGTACACTTTCTGCGAATATGCGAATCCTTCTCAGCCTATTACATCTAGCGCAACGGCTATCACGGGCATGAGAAATGTGGCTGGAGAATTGTTTTTATATGATAAGAAAGTTCAGTCGATTCCTATTCAAGAAGTGCTTTATAAATTCAAAGAATGGCTAACTGTGCTGAAACCGTGCATTCTTATTGCACACAATGCAAGATTTGATACTCCACGCTTACTCCAAGCTTTCAAAAATAATTCGATGATAGAGGACGCCAAAAATCTTATCGCCGGATTCGCAGACACTCTCGTCACTCTAAGGAAGCTTCATCCTCAAAGAAAAGGTCCCGGAATGTTTAAGCTATCTACTCTCGCTGCAGATCTACTGCACATTGAACCCACTACAAATTTTCACGAGGCATCATACGATGTCGAGATCCTTGAAAAACTCGCTTCTACTATTCCAAAAGAGAATTTAATTGCAAATAGCAAATCTTTCAAAGAATGCTATATTCACGAAGCTCGACTACAAATGGCAGCAGTACACGAACGAGCCTTGAGTGATCTCAAAGATGTTATCTCTGCGGGAATGATAAAAAAAATAGCAAGTGCGGGAATCGATCTTGTAAAATTACAAGCAATATATACAAAAAGTGGAAGAGAGGGTATTATAGAGTTGTTGTCGACTAACCAAATGAATAAAAAACCTCGTGTCACCAAAGACAAAAAAATCTTAGAAAAGATTATTCTATTTTTAGAAACGAACCAAAGCTCCGACGTTTAGATAAAAAGCGAAAAAAACGACAATGTTATTTAAAAACCTTTGTTCTATTATTATATGTTCAATTACGTTGTATTATATGAAAGCGAAAAAGATTATTTAAAACATAAAATTTATTTGTTACACATTCAAGCTAAAACAAAAATAATCTGTTCAAATAAAAAACTTTGTTAATATTGAAAGATATATTTAAACAATATATTTGCAATAAAAAGTATGCTTTAATATTTTTTCTACCAATTTCTTCAAATGCCATTTCTTTTTATCCGAAATCATATGTTCAAACTAAGCGTCTGGCCGTGCACACTGTTGCCAGATCGCTGTCCCGTTCCCCCTCTACGCACTCGTTCGCTTGCAGGCCTTGCAGGATATATGCTATACGACCAAAATTGTGAGGGTTATATCTTGTAAACTAGATGGTAAATCATTCTCATTTTTTTTCACATTATTCGTGATATCCTACTCTACCTTATCCTCGTTTTTGGTCAACTTCTTAGTTTTAGTTTTGACGCTAGATTTAATAACGTACTGTTTTCCCCATCATAACGTATCTGTTACATGTAAATCAAGCCAACTTCAAGTGTCAATATCTCAGGTTTGGGATGGTAAAACTTATTTCAATTGCACAGATGTTTGGATAATGTATTAAATAACGTATATGTCAAATTTCAACCATTTCTTAGTTCAACGATCTTGTGGGGGTACTACCTTAAAGTACAAGAGTAAGTTACGTTCCGTATGACTAAGTTCTCCGCGTCCAGCGAAATTTGCTCTTGTACTTTGAGTGGAAATATCTCAGAAACCGTTTGACGGATCGGCATTTCATCTTATATACATATTTCTTATTAGTCTCGATAAACTCCATAACTTTTATGAGAATAAAATATTAAGTTTTGTATGAAGAAAAATGAAGGTGACTCTCATACTTCGTAAACAATACGTAATATCAAAAATTTTTTGCATGTATCATATGCCCTCCTCGACACAAACCAATTTTTATTTGAAACACTTGTTCGTGAAATGGCAAATAACGGAAATAAACAGCGTAACTATGCTGAGTGGAACACCCTGTATGTATACTGATAATACAAAAGTTGTTCCATTCGGGATACGTCACGTTTCGTTAAAATCCTTCAACTGCATTTACACATTTTTTCCCATGGTCAGAGTATTTAACTTCGATGCACCAACTGTCGAAGAAACGATCGGTCGGCTGTGCGAACCAGAGCAAGACCAGTCAATACTAAAAAGCGAGCAACAATCGGTCGAACCCGAACAAATTGAGACCCCGTCAGATATTCAGGTCACAGTAACGAGTACAACGTTAGATACGAGTTCTCCATCGGACGATACAACGATACAGGATGCAATGATTTCACCGGATACGGACTCAATAAATTCGAGAAACATGTCGCCAGAGTTTATGCAAAAATCGGAAAATGGAACGAAGACGGAAGTATCCAGAGGTAGTTGTAGCAACAGTATCATCAGCTCGGATAGTATCGTGTCGGATACATTGGATTCTAGAAGTTTCACTGTTAAAAACAGCGAAAGTGAAATCGGTAAGTTCGTGCGCTTCTCGCGCCTACATGAATCTTATCGAAAAATTTTGTAGTGATGGTCGAATCAAAGAAAAGAGCTCTGGTCACCTTTCATCAATATTACTAGAGACAAAGAGTTCGCATTAGATCTCTCCAGTTTCGCTAGTATTTATCCGGATAATTGCTCTATCGTTTTTCAGGACATATAGATAGCGATATCCTCGATACACCGAAGTACTCCGATAGCTCCGAAATAGGACATATCGATTCCCCGGAGAATTCGGATACTTGTCTCAGTGAAATGCAAAATTCGGAAAGCATAATAGACGACCTGAGCTCTCTGGGTCAAGATCTGATCAGCGCGATGCTCGGCGAGAAGTACGATTCTGTCAGAGAGTGTCTGGAATCGGAACGGGTGGAAAAACCGCAGAAATATTGTAGCCTGGCCCAGTTCGTCGAAGGAAACGATATCGCGAGGAGATCATTCAAGAGACCAGCAAGACCCGTTAAGAAAATTGACAAGGAGGTTTGGCTGAACACATTTTATAGACTCTACTTTTCGACGGATCGATCTTACGTATATCGCGATTATTTTGAATGTAAGATTCACGACTGCAGTAGCTTTACTTACCGCGCGATGGAAAATAGACGAATAAACCAATTCTTCGAACGATCTACAGGTCTTGTACAAACTCAAAATAGCGGTATCGTCGACGGATGTAGCGGAAGCACCGAAGCCGAAAGAATATCCGGAGCCTCTTGGCTTTAAAAGCACGGAAGATGAGAAAACGTCGGATCTGCTAAGTCCCGTATGTTGTTTTACCGTAGCCTCCGATTCGACTCTTGCGAATGAAAAATCGCCCACCAACTTTCCGCCGACGATCAGCGTAATAGTCGATCCACCGAGCCCCTCAATGTCGATCGAAAGTCACCACGAACCGGATATCGATTGCAAGATAAATGCAAGTCTGAGACGGTACAGCGGAGGCAGTATGGAGAAATGTAAGTTAATTATTACACCGAAAATTATTGACATGGTACCGCTCAATAATTATGCGAGTTTTTAATTCATCCACAATGTATATCGGGTGCTTGTTAATACTATAATCTTTTGGGGTTCTTTTACCAGTAAGTGTGGAATTACCGGAGTTGGGCTGCTCTCCGCAGGCAACACGTCGTATAAGCAGTGGAAGCTTACTGAAAGCGTCTGAAGTCGTATCGTTGGCGGCTAGCGCAGCGAGACTTGGAGGCTCCAGTTTAAGCTTACGACACGAACGAGCAAAATCGGTTGACAAAACGGAGGACGTTAAGAAACTTCCAATTATCAACCCTCTAGTTCAACTGCCGATGTGGCCAAGTAAGTAGTTTTTGTTTCAGCGAATTCTGTTTCTTCGCCTTTCGTTGAACTCTCGCTCTCTTTATTTGCAAAGGCAGACGCGGAGTGTACTAAGTGTACGCGGTAAAGTAACTACGCAAAATATTTGGTTATATTAAAGAATACTAGTTCAATATTACAAATATAAGTTTATGCATTTGAAAGGTAGAAGAAAATATGATAGTAAAGCATTAGTTCTTACATTCTTGTGATACTACGAATTTTCACTTTTCGACTGTTTGCATTATTTGGCCTATCTGATGAATAAATTGACATTGAGGAAATCTTACTACATCTGTTACACAATGGGGAATACTAACTTTAATTTCCCCCTGAAAAATCAATCCACGTGTGCTTCGTATACAAAGCGTTAACTGCTCAAGAAATACTGGCAACTTGAACGCTTAGAAAACTATGTTAGCTTGCTGGTTCGTAAAAGAGTCCAAAGTAGATCAAAAGCAATTTTCTTCTTCAGTGAAAACTAGCTTAAAAAAGAGGGATCCTATCACATGTACTAACAAATCTGAAGTAAAAAATTTTGAATTAATCTTCGATCAAAAATACAATTTTATAGAATGGTTTACACATTATTTAACCTCTTTCAAAGCCGTATACTTTTTGTGTTCTACGTGAAATCTATTTTTCGATAGATCTTACGGTTTTTTAAAAAATTGTTTCCGAATGTAATAGGATATTTCTCTACCAAAAAGGACAGTTTTTGGTCTCGAGAAAAAAAAATTGCTCTTGGCATACGTCGGAAGCTTTTAAAAACGACCAAGTCCTACAATTTTCTGAACTTTCAGACTGCCAGTATTCGCTTGCAAGTTATGTCAAATAATCTTATTCTTACACAGATGTTGGTAAAGGTTCAGGGTTAATCAGTCAAGCATTGTTGGCAAATGCGGACGCGCTGTGCGCAGCTGTATCACCTTTAATGGACCCGGACGAAACCTTAATGTGAGTATTAAGGAAGAAGATCATACTAACTTTCGGGAAACCGATTTAATTTTATTATATTATCCTTCGAAACGCTTCTCTACGTGAAAAGGTTTGATTTTTATCTGCAACGCCACGAATTGTATTCCACAGGGAAGGCTACTACGAACGCTGCGTAATGAACAACTACTTCGGCATTGGTATAGACGCAAAGATCAGTCTTGACTTTCATCACAAGAGAGAGGAACATCCTGAAAAGTGTAGATCGCGGGCTAAGAATTATATGTGGTACGGAGTTCTGGGATCGAAGCAATGGCTACAAAAGACTTATAAAAATCTTGAGCAAAGAGTACAACTAGAATGTGATGGCCAAAGGATACCACTTCCTTCGTTACAAGGAATCGTCGTTCTGAATATACCGAGGTAAGAAAATTATCGCGGGTACGCTACGAAAGAATGAATAAACCATGAAATCCGTACTGATCGTTCCCTTCTCTTCAGTTTTATGGGTGGTACGAACTTCTGGGGAGGTACAAAGGAGGGAGACCTATTTCTGGCACCGTCATTTGACGATCGTATATTGGAAGTGGTCGCCGTCTTCGGTTCCGTGCAAATGGCTGCATCGAGATTGATTAATCTACAACATCATAGGATCGCTCAATGTCAAACAGTCCAGATTAACATTTTGGGCGACGAGGGTGTACCGATACAAGTCGACGGCGAAGCTTGGATTCAACCGCCTGGCATCATTAGGATAATACATAAGAATAGAATGCAAATGCTTTATAGAAACAGGGTAGGTATTATATATTGATTTTTCTCTAGGGTTTGCATAGTTCGACCATTCGATATCCGGTCTCACGTCGCGAAGTGTTCGACTGTGATAAAATTATCGATATAAAGATATTTCCAAAAAGGCGGAAAGAATACATTGATGAACGAACCCGTTCTTTTCAGGCACTCGAAACATCGTTAAAGACGTGGGAAGAGAAACAGCGTAGCAGTACCCTGACTAATGCATCTCAAACCAATCCTAGTTTAAGCTCAACACCGCAATCGCGTTCACAAATAGATCTGGACGGTAACCCGGCGCAGCTGAACGAAGACGAATTAAACATCTTGCTTGGATTCATCGAAGTTGTGAACACGTTAGTGAAATGGGTAAAATTGCTCATTATAACTCATCCCAGCCTGGAACCAGATTTGTATCAGATCGCGGCAAGAACTGCTGTTAATTTGGAAAGAGTACATCCGGATGGAAAGATATTACAAGGGGTGAGAGTTTGAATGGAGTTTGTCATACCTTATGCCTATACTTCGTGTATATTCTCTTTATATACTCAACGCTTATTGTAAAATAGCGGTCAAAGATTGCACTAAAGTATGACGGTGAATTATGTACAAATATGTTTCCGTATAATTAATTTTCTCTTCAATCGCGACAGTCAAGTCTCAGGCCGGTCGTAACGGACCTGGTTTCAACATCGAGGCAACTTTACGAAGAATCCTGCGAATTGCTCAGAGACAAGGGACACAATTTGGTAAGCTCTATGATGTTTCTCTTACGGTTTGCCTTGAATTTCTCAAACTTCACTAATCGACGCGTAAAATCGAATGTTTCAGAGATTACGGGAGGATCTGGAGAGTAAGTTGTCGCTCTCGCTGGCCGCGATGGAACAAGAACTGAGGAAGTGCGTGTTTGACGAGGGCGGCACGAATTTAGTTTTCCTGCAAAATATACCACCTGACGAACAGGTACAGCCTTTGCAAATCTCCATGTACAATTCTTTCTTACGTCATTGGATTCCGTTCGTACGAACTATAGGACTTTTCATCTTTCACGCTTTCCACCTTACTATATGTCTTTCGATACAGTCTCTTTGATGTAGAACTTTACTGTGTCAATACATCACGTTTACAACAATTATGACATGCATTTTCGTAGTGTGTGATTTTTAAGTACATATAACAATTTCTTCGGCTCTGTTTATAATGCATTAAGGGCCTTCTAAACGGGCAATATTTTACTGCAACATGTGGTTGCAACACAGTGGCCGGCAACATTGCCAGCAATACCAGCCAGACTGCAATTTAATATAATATTTTTAGTATGTCCCGGCCATAAAGCTACACATTTTTGGTATCATCGCCCGTTTAGCCGCGCCTTTAAACATGGGCCATACTGTTGCAGAAAATATTGCCGAAATATATATTGCCGAGCCATAATACTGCATTAAAATGTTTTCATGATGGCTGGGCTGTAGTTGCCAATATTGCAGCCACATATTGCAGTAAAAATATTGCCCGTTTAGACGCCCCTTTACGAAAACAAGGGTCAGTAGGGTTCCTTCCTAGTCTCGCTTTACACATCGAGGTACCAGTTTACGCGTTTATCTTGATTAGTTACAGAAAATTGCTTTAACCTCTAAACAAACTCTACAGAGATTGACTAAATTTAATCCTAGCTTCTATCCTAATATAATATGAAGGGTCCAGTAGAAAAACGATGAGATTCCATTTTTTTTAATCGATATTTTAGCGGCATCTGTTAGTTTGTAACATGAAGTATCAACATACCAAACCTTACAGGGGACAAACAATGAGATTCCACTAAAAACTGTGGTTGAAAATAGGCGGCACAGTGGACTCCCGCGCGTTGTGAAACTTTAAATGTCGTGTTTCTCAACTTTTAGAAATATGGAACCTCATCGTTTTTCCACTGGACCCTTCATATTATGTATTATATAATACAATAGAGATCTTGGTCTAAATGAAAGTTATCGAGATGCGATAGAAACAAGATGTCGTATTTTCTCATGAGAACTCTTCGCAAAGGGCATCTTAATGCTTTATAGAATAAAAACTGGGAATCTGCTGGTGGTCGCGTAATTATAGAAAAGCTGGGTATTCAACGCACGATTTAACAGTAATTAATAGAAAGTGAACTCTTTCTACTCGTATTCGTGACCCAATCAGACTAGCATCGTGTAATTAAATCAGACACCGCACGCGTTTCTAATAGAAACTATTGGTATTGTCAATACGATGTAGTATATTGTTAAAAGTCTCGTTTTTTCTCCAATATGGCTTATTATTGTTATTGCCGGAGGCTCGGGAGAGGCCATTATTGATGCGCTTTAGCGTAGCTATACATATTAGTTCAAAGATTTGCAAGTAATTTGACAACGGGGAATAAATTCTACGCCCATGAAAGGGAAAGATCATTAACACGTTCACACTGCCGTCTCGGTCTATATGACCGAGAAAAAAGTTTCCGCACACGCCGTCTCGGTCTATCAGACCGAGAATTTTACATTTGCACATAATTTAGTAAAGACTGTTTGAATATAATTTAGTAAAGAATAGGAATTTTGAAAAAAATGTAGTCGTTACTACACTTACAAAAGTCTGTCTGCGCACTGTGGCCTGGAGGGAAAATTGTTTACCCATTTGGCACGTGTACATATAATAGTAATAAAAAATTTAATTTATTGCTTTATTGTCTAATGCATATTAAAATGTATACCCTTTTCTTGCTAATTGTGGCTTTGTACTATTGAAAAATTGTAAGGCGTACCTACGTCAAAAACGAGTTTATTTAATCGTAAAAGCGTGGGTCGTATACGCCCCACGCGGCCTGAACGGAAAGTCTTCAAAAATCGGTCCGGCAGTGAACGTGTTAATAAACACACGAGAACCTAAGAAATCCATGTAAAAATGGAAGAGCATTTGTCACACTCCGCTTCCTACTGTATAAATCCTTCTTTTCGTATATTGCGCTTCAAATTATATGATTTTATATCCTGATTTCTGTAAAATATTATCAATCGGGTATCCACTTCAGAATCGTAATTAATAAATTGTCCTGTGCTTTGTTTTGGATTGACTGAGTGCTCAATCCCATAACTGGTAATATGCATTCATAAATCTCAATGTTTATGAAACTAGAAATTAGCGTTAAGGCCTGCGTGCCGTGTAAGGAAATAGCTGCATCTACCTTGTTATCTGATTTTCTTTGCTTAACGTCGGGAGACAGATGGAAAGTGAAATAAACATTTGGACACGAAACGATACGAGAACGTATGAAAAAAAAAGCACGCACAAAATCTTGCATGCAAAAAGCCCCGAACACTTGTGCTCCATACGCAGGCCTCTAGAGTTAGTCACCCATAGTTCTTGCAACTTGCGACATTGAGCATACGATAGAGCGTTCGAATAATGTTGCATAAGTTTTATAGCAGCACGTAATCTGTGTATACGGCAATTCTTAATAGGGATCTTTTCTCGAAACGAATAACTGTGCCTTCCGTGCTTAATAACAGTTCACAACGTACCGCGTGTCGTGTCCTCTCGAAAGAGCAGTTTTCGTTAATCGATATAGCATTCCGCAATATTAAAGACAATCGAAATTCTATTAACGACTGTTTCTTCAGGAGACAACAAGTGATTCACCGAGAGAAAAAAAACTCGCGATACTTGCGAAACTGTAACACCGAGAAAAATTATAAAACCTGAAGTTGAACACATTCCTCGTATAAAATCTGTGAAGGAAAAGGCAATCATTTTTCCCCAGCTTAATATTAGCTAATTTGTTCTTAGCTATTTCAATGTTTTCTTGTATATTCATGTCTCTCCTCAAATTTTAATTTTTCGCCGCGGTTCTGTACGAAAGTTACCGTTAACCCGCTACTGCATTCTATTCTTTAATGACCTGGATATTGTAGAATTGAGGAATCGATCGTTGCCCGAATCTTTGTGATAGTACCCCATTCACCGATTAACATTGAACGTTCAACTTCGATGTTTATACTCTCGATCACGATGTATCGTAGCTTAGATGACGATTGATACGATAATTTTACCAGCATGACCAATACCCGTCACACTGATACGTAGCTTGCGCAAAGCATGCTTTACTAACAGTACTAACATCGCTAACGAGCAATTTAACTCTTCATTCGCAGAGCGACAAAAAGAATCGTCATCGAGGCTTATTCTGGTTAAAGTTCCGACGATCAGGCATCAATGCCAACAATCACCCCGCACGGGATCAAGCGACAACGTGGGGCGTGCAGGAAGTGTGTTCCTGGTTGGAAAATCTTCAACTGGACGAATATACGGACATGTTTGTCTCTCACGACATTCGCGGCCGAGAATTGCTTACACTAGCGAGGCGAGACTTGAAGGAACTCGGTATAACGAAGGTCGGTCACGTTAAGAGAATATTACAAGCTATAAGCGATCTGAATAATTGAATTCGCAATCGTAGCGCGTCGTCTACTTTGCGAGCTCCGTACGTCCGACTATTCGTAGCGGTCAAGTAAACCGATAAGTAAAGGAAGTATGCAATTATATATCGACCGTTTTGTCGCGCTGCAGATAAAGTGATATTTTATTTGTACGAAATGATTCCGATCAATCCTGTAGCGGTCAAATAATCATGAACTTATAAATATGTATGTTAATTAGTTACTTGAAAATATGAAAAATCTGTAAAGACCATTTAGAGATATCCACTTCTATTGGGTAACTCTGTTCATCAGGTAATTCTGGTTGAAATGCATGCTAGTGAATGATGTTTACCAACTTGTTATTCTTAAGTACTCAATCTTTCGTACAGAGACAGAAAAAAGATAAAGTCACGGTACTTCTTGGCTAGAACTATATAGGATATCTAAATTATTACGATGCAAAATTTGCGAGACCATAAATGAAAATAAATCTGTGACTCTATTCGTACAGATGTATATAAATTGAAAAAGTACAATATTGTTTTTCTTCAATACTACTAAGTGACAAAACGGACGAAATGCATCAGGCGGAATCTCGAAATCGAAGAATACTTTACAAAGCAATGACTAAAGCAAGATTTCTCGAGAAATCGTATATTTGCCCATGGCAATAAAATTACTACGTATTAATCACGTATACGTAAAAACCAGAAAGTGAAGTCAGGTCGTCAAATTACTTACAGTGACGGAGAAACCTGGTTTCGTTCATATATCTTCGATAAAAACATCTAGGCTCGATTTATAAACGCGAGGTCTTTACCCTTTTTAATTCCAATCCGTTTAGTTTTATTATGCCGTGACCAGTAAACTTAGAGCCATTGAAAATTCATTTCTCGTTCCGTATCGAGTTTTATTCAAGGAATACATAAAATATGTTTCGACTCGTAATTCGATATTAGACTTTTTGAAAATCACTAATTCTTACAGCTTCGTTACATTACAAAATTTGTTCAGTATTGAGCGAAATTTTCACCGCATTTCCCATATTCCGATGAACGCGTTAATGACTGAAAAGATGAATTTGCTTCCCATTGGACTGTGAATAAGGATTTATATTCTAATGCATTACTGATTCTGTCGCGTGTGAATCGTTCGTTGTTAGAAATGGCGACATATTTTGAAATGCAACTGTTAGGACGTACTATTATAATTTTATCGTGTGGGAATCTTAAAATACTTGATATATGTATATAATGACTCTTAAGGTATAAAAAGTAGCGTATCACTCTTTAAGAGGACCGTTCTATAAAAGAGCTATCACCTAATATATATATTATTACTCTACTCGAAATAACTATTCAGATATATACTGAAAAAAAAGTAAAAAGAAAAGGAAATGAATCATCTTCTCTTTAGTTACCAAGAGAAAGATTTTAGATAATTTTCAATAAGACCAGGAAAACATAACATTTCGGATGTTGGTATTTGATCCCGTCTTTAAGACAATTTTTTTTCCTACGATTTCCGATCGTCGACCGAATGATCGTCAGATATAAATCGCAAAATGAACTTTATCCGAAGATGAAGACAAACTTAAGTGCATGAAACGTCATTTTCCTGGCGTGCTCCAGCCTAAAATCCGGAAAATGTGGACGTAGTCTAGAATTCCCTCAGGAAAATGAAACATGAGACAGCGGAATAATAGAAAAAGAAGTTGATTTGCTTCCTCTTCTGCCAACTTTCGCTCCTAGTATATCATTGCTACAAGACTTCAATTCTCAACCATTTAGACACTTGATCTCGACATAAAAAGAAATTACACTACGCACTCTGACATAGTGGAAAACTCCAGTCGTTTATAATCTTATCGAGGAGAATATATATTTCGTGAGTTATTCAAGGAAATGACTCGCAAAATGCATAGCTGCTTCAAGATTTGAATGAAGATGTGTAATGTGGAAAGAATACGAATCGATGACTCTTTTGCAAATACTTAAACTTCAACGACAAATGGATTGTCTTTTATCTAAAGAATTTAGGTAACAAAATTCTATCATACAGATTTTAACGGATAAGATGCTAGTGCGCGAGTAAATGGGCTGAAAAAGTATGACGCGAGGAAAAAAGTACATAGTCATGTTTGAGAGATAATTACGTAAGTTGATCTCAAGTCATATGGGTAGTACAATCTCGCATTGTTGAGCGGACGTTCTTTCGCTTTCGAACGCGATCACTCTTTAAGAAATATTCAAATTAAGTAACGTCGATAGAACTAAATCTAATACTAAAACCTTGGATCTTCCCGACTTGTATTTTAAGCTGTTTCGTATTTAATAATAATTAGTCGATAAGTTTCTATATCTTCATTCGTTTCCGACGAGATTGAATTTAATAACTCTAGGAGAAACTGTTTAGAGTTTTCTGTATGTACACTTAATGTCTTGTTCTAGGTCACGCCTGGTATTCGTCTGGCGATATATCTAATGGCGTTAATTAAATTAATGATCGCTCACGGGAATAGACATTATTAGACGTTCAGGTTCTTAGAAGTTCTTAGGGAGCAACTGTAAATAAAGGAAAGATATGTTAAAGTGGGAAATTTTACTATTGTCATAGTTGCAAGTGCTTATTGCGTTACAATGGTACCCAATAGTAAACAGAGATTTCATAAAGGTAGCATATTGCATTGAAAATTTGGAATCGCGTTAGCTTCAATCTTTTACGATAGGCACTTTTGCAAACTCACGATTAATATCCTTGAAATAAAAAAAAGTTATGAGTAATTTACATGGATGTCTTTTAAAAGAACTGAACGCTCTAATGACTGTGTATAGCTCAGTTCTTATGGCATATCTTTGACTAGATAAGTATGCTCGAGAAGTCTGGACTAATTGAAATATGGGTTTACAAATTGTACTGCTCGTAATTATCTTTAAAAATTTCAAACTTCGGAATTGATTTCAAATGTTCGAACGTTCAATAACACTGGCTCACTTCAATGATATCTTCAACCCGATTCTAGAACATCACAATCAAGAGAAAGAAAATTGAATTTCTCGTTTCGCCATACAAAAATAATAAAGACAGAATTCTTAATTCTCGTTCTCAATCTTGAGTAGAAATAAAGTAATGAGCGAATGAACCGAAAGTAATTTCCTATTCGAAACGTCATTTTCAGTAACATAATACCAATCGTTTGGCATTTCAGATCTTTCTTTAGTAATATAAAAAATAAGAAATTCCCATCTTAATAAAACACGTTTTTTACTCCAATACAAACAATGCAAATAATTTCAAAATAAAAAATCACGGATAAAACTAATAATTTCTACCTTATGATATAGCCTCTTCAATAAAATTTCCCAGTCGAACGTATTTTTCCCCTTGTTTGTAATTGCTCCGCAAAAACTCTTACCCGGAAAATCTTTGAATCTAACAATATCTATTCTCCGTAACGATATCTGAATTCAAATCGGCAACGAGTTAGAGAAAGTTTAGAGGAAGTCTTCCCCCGCGCTACAAAAGCTAACTTACAAGTTTCTTCTTATCTTCCAAAATGTTCTCTAATTCTCCCTCGACTCACAAATGATCGATTTCTATTTCAAAATCGAACTTAACGCCGTTGACATCTCTAGATTCGATACATGTTGCTAAACGGAGGTCAGGCATGACGGTTGTTGTAGTACTTAGCCTTTTTTACAAAACTCTAGTGTTGTAATATTCTTCGCAATGCACATACATATAAATATATCGTAATTACCTGCGTAAGCACATGGTAGAACTTTAATCCTTTAGTGGCAGTGCCATGTGTGACGCACATTCTAAAGTCGATTTAAAAATTGGTTTTAAGCGGCAATAAATAATAATAGAGCGACACACTCAGACATCTTTATACCCAGTTATGCCTTATTGAGAATCTTTCGGTGTACAATGGAAATTATCCCTCGAGGACAAAAGAAAATGACAAATTTATACCAACGTTAGATTCTTCAATAAAACGCGCTCGTATGTGAGAAGAAAGAAAAAGTCTATCTCTTTTTCAATCGTACTCGAGTTCGTCCACTAAAGGGTTAAATAAATCCAACACTAGCGACGTGGTTAGGATCAATAGATCCGCTTGATTGAAGAAAAGGCAGAAGAAATGGAAGAAGATAACGAAAAGATGTTAGCCAAAGATGAGCAATCAAATGACGCCGCAATAAGTCAGTATTTTTTGGAAGCACTCAGATTTTTGGAAAACAGTGTTAAATAACGTGACACGAGGAAGAGGTAAATTTTGTACTACGGGGATTCCAGAACGGAGATGTTCGTAAACAGAAGTTATGAACAGGAATTCGGAAAATCGCCGTTTCTTATTTATAGTCGTTTGGTGCCTTGAATCACTTAATAGCTAACGTCTTCTGCGACAGTGAACGGAACTCAACATTTATTTATTGAAATACTATGTTTTAATGAAGAATAAGGGAAGGAAAATAAATCGGAAGGCATTTTCTAGTGCGAAACATGTTAAAAGTGAGACCAAGGAGCAAATGAAACTTGTTATCTTTATTTGAATTTATATCATAAAGAGTGTCCTGCTTTTGTGCAAAATGTCCTATTCTGGTTTTACTTCATCCTATATAATTTTTGGCTCGCAATAAATATAACTGAGAAGTCTTATTACAACATTACACGTTCATTATGTCGCGTAACGTCCAGTTCGAATTGAATTCTACTGTAATATTACATTTGCCATGTACACTTTTCTCAAGACTACGCTAAGTTTCGTTCACTCCTGTAGAAGCTATTAGCTGTAACTAGGAAACGGTGGCTTTGCGACTCTACGATTACCAAGCTTTTATTTAAGATAAATTCATTTACCTACACTAAAAGTTTCTCCCATTCATAATGGGATACACATAGCCTGTATAATGCCGTAAAACGACAGAATACTTCATATCTCTCTTCATCGAGAGTTCTATACATCGTAAATACACATCGCGACATCGAAATATCTAAATAAATAAATACCCCCATCGATATCCTCGATATTACCAACGTTAACATTGTTTATTAACAATCAGAATTCCGACTATGGGAAACAGTATTGCCTTTGATGCGTTTAATTGATAGTTATCATAAAAACACTTGCATGTGATACGCACTTGCGCTATGTTTCTTTCCTATTTATTATTGTTAAGCTATTGTAAAAGAAATTACTGTTACGATTAAATAATATCAGGAGACAGACCTACTCATAAAGAAGTATCGATACGACTGTTTGAACGCGATTGATACGACAAAGGCGAGTCGTGAACATGATCTTTTAATGCAGTGGTCATCTGTAATACTTCTTCGATTCTCGGGGAGGATTTGGGTGATGTTTATCGATCTCTCGTAGCAATAGTATCGCTGCCAAAAGGAAATGGAACGTGGATAAATTAATCTAAATGCGATATACAAGCGGCCACTGCATCGAAGATTCTAACATTCGATTACCAAGTTAGATAGGCGTTTAAAAATGTTCATACTGTTTTAATTCATTAAATCGCACTAGCTACTTGCGACTATCGATTCTGAAATGTTAAAAATTCCAATCGAACCGATCTGTACGCATATTGTTTGCGTGCATCTTGTTGGATAACATTTGGAATAAGAACGACCATTCACACCGCATCACCAATGTCTTCGGTGATTTCATCTAACGTTTAAGGAATATACCTTATCGAAGTATTAGGCTTCGGTGCGCATTTCCTAAAATAGCTCGAGAATCAATAAGCGGCCGACTATTATCCGTACCTCTTTCGCGGCATGTATTCGCTTCCGCTCTTTGGGATTGTACATTTGGAAAGAGCCACACGTACAGAAGAACTCTCGTTCTTTCGTCAATTTTGATGTACATACATCATGCAATTCGAATCCAATCTACTGGATTAACTCTTTCGCTATTACGGGCGACTATAGTCGCTCTCCATAAGATGCCACTGGGGTACTACGGGCGACTATAGTCGCTCTCCATAAGATGCCACTGGGATACCACGGGCGACCATAGTCGCTCTCCATAAGATGCCACTGAGGTACTATGGACGATTATAGTCGCTCTCCATAAGATGCCGCGTATTGTACAGGGTCCGGCAGGGAGGTATGGTGTTTTTGAAAAGAATGACACACGCTTGTTTTTGAATGAATTTTAAAATCAATTATTTTTAGACATTAGTCGCATACTGCCATTGTACCCCCCGTGCACAATTTTATCGCAGCGGCTCGTTCAGCGGGAGTATCACGGCGGAGAAACCGCCGTAGCGAAAGGGTTAATTTGAAAGATCTTAATAATCTGAGAAGCATCGCTTCATCAATCGTCAATGTTATAGGCAAGTAATTTCTGAAGACCTTTGAAAAATTTATACAAAGAAACGTGTTCTTTAAGTAAAAATTTAATTTGAAGCAACGTCTCGCATAGACTCGCATAAACTCGTGCAAGTGGTTACGAACAAAGTTCTTTTTAGAAAATGCGCACTGAACGCCTCTGAACAAATTCTCTTGCCTTTTACTGTTATGTATAGTATTGTACTTTAACTACGTAACGTAATATTACTCTATATTATATTCATCTATGTAGATTCTGATCGGAACTACCTTGGCCATTTGTTGATGCCCAATTTAAAGTATTTTTTAAGAAATTCCATCCCCGATGGACTCTCCGACTAACCACTTCATCAATTATGTAAGTAGATATGTAAAGTAGATCCGAAAATTATAAAAAAAAATCGAAGTTACATTCTCAAGAATCAGCCCAAATTGAAAAATTTGCACAAGGAATATGTTTGCCGACGCTACTTCGGTTTTGACGCAATCACAAGTGAAAACTGTACATCTTACTACGATTTAATAATGGACCTCGGTAGAAGACAAATTGCACTAGTCCTTGCAGAATTTAAGATATTGATCAAAAAACGAAAACGTTGAAACGATGTTGTTAAAGTAACGACAAGAAACAAAAATGTTGAAGCAATATTGTTGAAATAACAATATCCTCTACTTGATAAGATATAGTCGATCGACCCAAGCGGTTTGCTTTATATCTTTCTTGCGGGTCAAATGAACGAAATAATACTGATATCGCGTTCATTTTTAATCGCACAACCTCATAGCAACACAAATGCACCCCTAAAGGGAGCATGATTTAAACCATGTAACCTCCATACGGTGCATCCGATCTCGATTAAAGACACTGTTAAAATTAACGAACTACCTTAACAGTAGCCAAGTATTTTACTAGAAGAGTGCTGAATAAACGACTCGTTAAATACCAACCAGCAATCGTGACGAATGGGCATGTTCACGATTTTTTTTTTGCTTATTCGTTAATACTTTTTGTGCTTATTAATAAGATGTGTTTGTTTTTTTTTCTGAGCACTAATTTCTTTTTTTTTAGTGTTTAAAGTTTGACTTCGATTCAAACGAAATCCTTAGTGACGTCACTAAAGCCACTGGCAAGGGCCCAAACCCGAGTTTGTGAATGGTGGAGAATCTGTTGCGCGACTCTGATTGGTCAGTTAAAATGGCGGTGAAAGTGCGACGCTTTAAAACGAATGCCTTTTTTAACATCTCAAAAATACTGGAAAAACATTATTTTAATGACCCATTTTTTACCTACATTACTTTAATACCCTAATATTCCGACTCATGTACTTTAAACAGCTGTACAAAAAGTTGTAAACATGCCCATTACGAAACGATTTCAATCGCTTTCTTTAATGCAAAATTCTAAACTTGGTAAGAGAGAACCGCCTTTAAAAGGGAGAATGTTTACTTTTCAAACGGAACGGTTTAATCTTCATTTTGTAAATACAGAATTAACATAGGGCACGTAAAATTGTTGTATATTCAGCATTCCTACTCTTCTAAGCAGTATTACGTTGTTCAATCCATGATACTAAAATGCGCTGAACAAATTATTTCAAATCGAAAAGGTGAATATCATAGTTGCAAAACGTATACAACTTAAAGGACCTGTAACAATTTAGGAAGTAGCGAAGGATATCTCTTCATTCCAAATTATAAATTATAACGTCTCTCGCTCTAGTTCATCAGTTCAGTAGACGTGCCGGAGAAATGGATACATAGAGAAATTGTTACAGATTATAATAATAAATAGGTCATACGACTAATAATTTACATTTGACAATTCTGTGATAAAAATTAATATGTAATGTAAAATCTGTATTACATGACACTACAATGTACTCAGATGAAGTAACGAGGTTAATACTGTAGCATAAAGTACCGTCATAATGGAGTTCTTGCATGACGAAGACACTTCCTTGTTTTATTTCTTTGAAATATACTTTGGATGGTGGAGAAGTTTAACAAAATTTCTAAACTTACATAATTATAATCGAAATGTGAGAAGTGTAAAATATTTCCTTACATTTGAATTGGTTAACATTCTCCAGTGACGACAGAGGTGTTGACCAATTAGAAGTAGAATCAATGAAAAAAAATGTTGCAAGAACAGAGTATACTAAAAAAGGTATTAACCAGGATGAAATTGAAATAAACGTGAATTTTATAAAAATCATAAAAATGGTTGGATACAAAGTTTTTTTTGAGTTAAGCAAAATATCTCAAAGTAAAGATGTTTCTTTGACAGTAATGAAGAAAGTTATAGGTAAAAAAGAACACTTGAATCTCAAGCAACAACTCCATTATACCCAAATACATACTTGCCGTCGATTTAATACATTTACGTTGTAAAAAGAAATTGAATTCACTTAAAGCGATAAAAAGCACCCACGTTTGAATTTGGAAAAAAATTTATTTCTCTGGAACTTCGCAGACGAGCAGCGTTTAACTTTTATTTCGAAGGTATTTCGCATTTCAGTAAGCAACCTATACTCGAAAAAAAAGTTTGGAGGTCTAACAGAGATGATAGACACGTTATTTACACTGTGTCATTCCGCTATGAACAAAAAGTATTGTTCAAGAAACCATTTATCTTATTACCGCCAAAGGATTGCGTTAATGCGAAAAGTGATCCGACCTCACAATATTTACTTATACGAATTGTATGGGATCTACAATTATTTGGGTCCAAAAGTTGATTTTCCGACACACTAGATGCCTTCTCTCAAATTAAACTACTCCTCTTTGAACCATCTAATGTACACGTATGTACGCACACATCGATATTACTCTGTGGATTTATCTGTGAAAGTGAAAATGACGAGGCGGTGACGGTAATAGAGTAAGAGAAAAGGCGTACTATAATTTTTAATATTTAAACAATATTCAATCGTTTATACACGCCAGCGTATACCTGTATACAGTGTTATTCTATTTATTTGTAATTGAATTACTATTGTGTTTTATAGTATTAGTTTACAATTTGTATCTGACGAATGTGAAATATTTTCTATTGTAAACATTATTGGTTTTTCCATGTATTTGATCAATGTTGACTTATAATAAACTTCAATTTTTAAATTCCACTATATATCTGAGTATAGATCTCTCAATTCCTCTTTCTCAATCTTTTACTGGTTTCATGTTCCACTATAAGGATAATGAAATGTTATATTATTACTTCAGTAACAGGCATTCGCGCCATTTCATAAATAATATAAACACATACGTGCGGCATAACATATTAGGGTGAAAGTGGGATAGATGCCTTTGCTGAGGAAGAAAAATTATACAGCAACACTAGGGGCCGGTAGGCGATTAGTGGGGGACGGGGTTTTGGGTCCCGAAAAACTATTTTACATATAATATATATAGAGAGATATATATTTCTTGTCATTGTAATGTGAATACATGGTTTATTTACTAGAATGTAAGAATTTCTATAATAGAAAAAATTATAATTTGGATAACACAAGGCAAGATATCCAAAGAAATAAAAAATTCCGTTTTCGACATTTTGGAGGATAGATGCCCTGATAATAACCCAGATAGAAAAGTTCTAGTAGTGTGACGGCAAATTACCGCCACGTCTTGGCGATGTGCTGGCAGAACCTAATACTTCTGTCGTGACATTATGCCGCAAATTTGCGGATGTTAAATTCCGGTACATTGGAGGCAGCAGCAAAACACAGTGCATGCTATTATATCGGAACACCGTGCTTGCATATTACCGGTACACCATACCACCATACTGCCAGATCATTATACATCCATACTATCGTGATAACGTCAATACATATTGCCGGTAAATCGCTCCAGTAATCTGCCGGAACGTTGCATATCTAGACTATTGCAATAACATGTTTGCACATTAATGACATTACGTTCAGATATGTTGCAGGGGGGGGGGGGGATGTTGTACATCTATACTACTGTAATAACGTGCTTGTACAATAATGGGTACAGCATACCCCAGCATGCTGCCGAAACGTTGTACACCTACACTACCGTATAACCTGCTGCACATTAATGGCACAGCACACCAATATACTCATGAAACGTTTTATATTAAGGAACTTGGTAGAATTTCGCGCTAAAAATACATATTTTAAAGTGAGAAGATATACCCCCATATATTACCGTTATAATGTGCTTGCACTTGCACATCAACGAATCACCGAACAATATCTGCAGGGTAAGTCAGAAAAAGCCGCAATATTAAATTTTAGGGATAACAAAATTATAGGGATATCAGATGTAAGCAATTGTCAGTGCCGTTTATTGTTTCAATATATTCCTTAATTATTAAAAGTATTTTTATGTTTCGGACTCCATTATCAAAAATATCGCATTCCTTAATTATTAAAAGTATTTCTATGTATCGGACTCCATTATCAAATATATTGCATTCCTTAATTATTAAAAGTATTTCTATGTATCGGACTCCATTATCAAAAATATTGCATTCCGTAATTATTAAAAGTATTTCTATGTATCGGACTCCATTATTAGGCTGCTTTGCTGTTTCATGCTTTGCATATTATTTTGTTCTTCTTCCGACGTCGATTCAATAACAGCTCCATCCTTGTATCGCTGTGCGACAATTATCTGCCTCTTCTTCCCTCTCGCCAACATTTTCCTGCAAACCGTATGAAATTCAACAAATGAGAAGGAATCTATATAGTACATGTAGTGAAAAAGAAATTTTTACAGATAATAAACCAAAATTGTTGAGCAAATTATTACAACGTAAATAATAGTAGTAATAAATGTAGTTATAATAATGACGCGGTTAGTAATGAGACAAATTTAATAAAACATAAGTTGGCAAGCCCAAAAATGATGAAACCAACGTTATTTGTATAGACAACTTTATTTTCACGCCAATTTAAATAAAAGCGCGATAACTCAGTCCAAATGAAAGGTAATTTCACGTTAATAATGGCGTTAATGGTACCAAGTTAATAATTGAAATCGGAACATTTCAGGGTATTTTCAGTTTTCCAAAAAGTGTCGAATAATATTATAACAGATTATAGTAGTGTCTCCTTTTTGGTAGGATGGAATATAATGCATGATCCATTGAAACGGAAAACTCACCCATTAGGTAGAGTTCCCAGAGCGCATCTTTTTTAAATAGTGTCCCCCAATAGGCCTAATCCACTAACATGTCTTTTTTTTATTCATTTGTTGGGTAATTTAACATTTAAATATCGTTTAAAAAATAGCAGATTTCCTAACTATAAAAAAATACTTTGTGATTTGTGACTATTTGACAATAACACAACCCCAGTATAAAATATAATATTGTGAGACACCTCTACCCACAAAACAAAAGCAGGAATAACTCAAGGTAATGACTATTGCAATTAGTTGACTGAATGTTCTGGTTAGCACACAAATTTATGACAGTCGACCAAAAAACAATTGTGGTTAGTTAGGTTAATAGGGTAAGTTGCCTAAAAATTGACAGAAAAGTAACCATTGTAACAAAATCAAATGGTACTGAAATTATGAGCTAATGTACTGACGTACTGACGAAGTAGTTGATATACTGATTTCAGTACCGTTGTACCTACTGACAGAAACAACACTGACTAAAATCCGTAAATAATCCACCGTATCGCATACCATAAGTTTGTATCACAAGTGCGTTGACGCTTCTCCACCTCTCCTCTGGGGTTCGGTACCTACCTAATTTTGCGTACCGTTAATATCGATTCGTCAATTTTACTGTGCTACGACTAAAATATAACAGTATAACAGTATCGTACTTACGTAAGATCGCTGAACTTGACATATTTTAACGGCCTGCTAAAAACTACCCTTAACTTTAAACGTATTTTGCGAGAATTCAGTAAGGATGAGCTAACATATTTATGGAATAGTTTTTATGTAGAATTTAATGGCGAACATTTTCAGTTCTACACATTTTTTACGTTTGAACAACGGTTTACGAGGAAATTGGGAAAAACCGCGCACAATGTACGATCCGGGGGTGGTGTTTTGCAAAATAAGGGGTGTTGCGGACACTCGACAATTGGGAACTTTGTAGGGTTTTGTGCCTGATCCCATTAGGAAAATGTATACGTAATATGAAAACTTTATAAATTATTTCACCTATTCCATGTTTATATATTTAATTTACGTGTGCTAGTACGAGTATGTGTGTTTATCTGTCTATCTGTCTCACGATAACTTTTAAACGCATTCGCCGATCTCAGTGAAACTCGACACATAGGTATCGCTTATTAAATAAAACAACGTCATAACTCAAAATGCTGGAAAACGCATATTTAGTTTCGAATTGCTGTCATTTGTATATGAAATAACTTATAACCAAAACATTTGTACATGTATTTCGGCAGAGCAATTAGTTCTATTAATTATCAAGTAGGTACTTTTTGTGCAAACATAATAAACATCTGCAAAATAAAAAATAATGCTCTCACTCCGACTTGTGATGTTATTTAAGTTATGACGTTTTGTTTTATTTGATAAGCGATATGTTCATTGACCCTTAGCGTATCGCAAGTTCGTTGGAGGATGCGATCGGAAGGGTGGAAAGGGGATTAATAATCCCTAACGTGGGCGGAGATAGTATATGAAATATCTCGTTTTCTAACTAAACTGTGAACGCGGCAAAAGCGGTGCTAGATAACCTAAAATTTCACATTTGAAACATTAACTGCCATATTGGATCCGCCATTTTGAATTTCCAGCGGTGTCCGAGCACACGGGCAAAGTCACGAGGGCGCTTCCGCACCGCCGGCATAATTTATCGTTTGCGTCCCAAGGCTTCACCCCGTTAAGAGAAAAGGCATTGAGGCACGCTCGATGAATGAAGCGCCAGTCGCCAAATCGCGTGAAGCCGCCGGTCCGGAGGAAGTGGTTGGACCACTTCGCCCGTCCCGACACCTCGTGGACCTTGCCTTGATCACGTTTTGCCAACAGGGTACTCCGGTAGTGCTCGACCACTGTCACTCTCATCCGGTGCCCTATCAGTGCGCGTGCGGCGGGTGGCACGATGGTCACTCGGTTTCGAGTCCCTCTCAACTCGATCGCCAGCTCCTCCCGTGCCTCAGACCATGTCCAACGCACGTTAAGTTTCGCTGACTGCCTCCTAGCGGCGTCACGTGCCGAGGTCCAGAGGGACTTAACATCCCCTTTGTGCCTGGCGAAATCCCCCTCCAGCGAACCGGAAAGGAATTCCGCCGTCTCGTTCATGCACGGCTCTCGGCCGAGCCGCTTCCTGACCGCCGCCTTCAACTCGCTACTCGCGACTGTTCTTACCACCACATCCTCCGCCGTCAGCATTCTGAAGGCATGTGCGATGGTGAGCATATCCGCGAGATCAGCAAGCAGAAGTAGTCTTCCTCCCCCCCTGGATGGAAGCAGGAAAACCACTTACGCGCTAGCGCGCTGAGGGAGATGGAGCCAGCCTTTTGCCAGCTTTTTCAGTAAGCGGTCGACTTCACCGAGTGACCCCTTCTCCATCCTCATTCCCCTTAGGCCTAACAGCCCGTTCACACGATACGGTGTTTTCGTTCATACGTTGCGGTTTTTCACCGTTTCGGTAAAATTCTACCGAATCGGTCAGCCCCCTGACACTATACCTATCTCGGCTACGGCTCTGGCAAGTGTTTCGAACACGTCGAGTGGACGTGTCAACCAATCACCCGGGCGTCGAAACAGTGCCGCTCGAGCGAATGCAAAGGATACTCAAAAACAATTTTTATTACATTACTTTGCAATGTTATTAGACCGCTTATAACGTCTTATAAATTTATTTTCAGATAGAGCTTTCTCGTAATGCGAAGAACATGGCGCCATCGCATACGCAACGATATATCGTCGCTGGCACTTTTCGCAAGTACAGAGAACGACGATATATCGTCGTCCGGCACTAAAAGGGTTAAAATCAATTGTTTATTGTCGCGCCATCACCCAGCCATGCACGAGACCTATCAGTACGAAAACTATCCTGTCTGAACACTTCGATGCATAAACATTGCCACTAGCAACCGATTTGATTATTTTCCCGAATCGGGCCATTCGGTTTTCAGTGACAAGACCGAATGTCAGTCGCGACCGAATCGGTGAAATTGCCGTATGAGTTTCGAAGACGTACCGTGTGAAAACGCGCCCATTTAAATGTATGCGCCACTGCAGCACACGGTAAAAAACCGATTCGGTGAATTTACCGAAACGGGAAAAAACCGTATCGTGTGAACACGACCCGTTTCGGGCTCTCGCGCCATCACCCGGCCATGCATGAGCCGTACCGTACGAAAACTATCCCGTCTGAACACTTCCATGCAAACTACATTGCCACTAGCGACCGATTCGGTTATTTTACCGAATCCGGCCATACGGTTTTCGGTGACAAAACCGAACGCCAGTCGCGACCGAATCGGTGAAATTGCCGTATGAGTTTCGAAGACGTACCGTGTGAAAACGCGCCCATTTAAATGTATGCGCCACTGCAGCACACGGTAATAAAACGGATTCGGTGAATTTACCGAAACGGGAAAAAACCGTATCGTATGAACGGGCTGTAACTCAGACGGTGCGACTTTCCTGCGACCGTTTTGTCGCACTGCTGTCGAGAATAGCTGAGACGCGGCAAATCAGCATGGAGTCGCAGTAAAACACTCAGACGGTGCGACTCGTCGACGACAGTCGTCTCCGTTTATTCTCTACAGAGTGCGGCCGTTTTGTCGCACTGCTGTCGCAGGAAAGTCGCACCGTCTGAGTTAGACCTTATACCGAAGTCCATACGCGGTAGCACGAACTTAGCTACCGCGTCGAACTTCTGCCAAGGGGCGAGTAGGGAGGCATCAATCGCTCTGAGGCATTCAACGACGTCAACGAGCGTCTTTACTGGGGTCTGACGCACGTTGGCACCGGTGGGCGTGCCCAACTTGGGGTAGTCGTCGGCGTCCGATAGTGCGCGGACGGGCTCTCCTTGGAGAGTGAACACAGTCGGCAGCACCCGGCGCCTACCTCTGCAGACCATGTGCAAGGTGGCACATTTGACCTGGTTAAAGTGCAGACCAATCTGCTGTGCTGCACACTCCGCTGAGGACAGGAGGAGTCGCATCTCGTCGGGGTCGTTGGCGACCAACGCAAGGTCGTCCGCATACGCCAGAGTGTTCAATCTCGTCCCGCGTACGTCGTACCCCGCATTCGTGGATGCAAGGGCACGCGGCACGGGTTCGAGAGCGAGATTGAACACAATGGAGCTCAACGAGCAACCCTGTTTTACGCCCGACTGGATGTTCACCTCCGGTATGAATCCATCCGCAGTTCGCACCCTAGTTGTCGCCCCTCTGTACACGTTCCCCACCAAACGGCGGAGAGATGCAGGAACCTGGGCTCCTTTCAACGCGGCGGCGATGGAAGCATGGGAGACCGAACCGAAGGCGTTTCGGAGATCCAACCACGCAACCACCACTTCCTTCCCAGATCGATGTGCGTCCTGAATGGTCTCCTGTAGCACGAAGGAGTGCTCATAGCATCCTTCGTACTTCAGCAAGCCTTTCTGTGAAGGACTGATGCGGCCGTTGCGCGTCGCCCACTTTGTGAGGCGATCGGCCACGACGGCAGCGGACAATTTCGCGAAGACGGAACCCATCGCGAGTGGGCGCCAATTGCCCAGATTATTCTGATCCCCTTTCTTGAACACCAGGACGGTGTTCGAAGTTCTTCACCCCTCAGGGATCACTTCCAGCCTGCGGCAGGCGTTATACACCGCAGTCAGGACACGAGCACCGGGGTCGACCCTTCGCAGGTCGCGATAAGTGAGTCCGTCGGGTCCAGGCGCTGTATTAGCCGCATCCTTGAGTCGACGGGACACCTCAAGCTCACTGAAGGGAGACACCAGCGCGTCGTCGTCGCCCTGCAATGGGGGCTCAATCGGCCAGCCCCCTACAAGACCTTCCGGGTCCTCGCGCCCGCGGTACATTTCCTCGAAATGACGCAGTACCCTCTCGCGTGGCACTGTACAGTGCACGGAAGGACCCTGCATCCTTGCATCATTTCGAGAACTGCACGCCGGGGGTCTTGTCTATACAGTCGCTGGATATGAGTCGCGTGACTCACACGACCCATGGGAGGAGGAGGCGGATGGTCAGGCTGATCCGCATGATCAGCTACTCGCTCCGGGTTCGCGTCCTCAGCTGCTCGCTTCCGGTGCGGCCGATCGCCCCCCCGGCGGGGATCATTTCGCGCACCAAAGGCGGCGGGTCCAGCAGGGGTCGCAGCCTGAGAATGTGTGGCAAGTCGCCTCGCCAGCGCTTCCAACTCGTCTAATGACGAGACAGCCTCAGCCACTACTGAGTTCGGCACACTCAGTCTCGCTAAAACGAGGCTAAGGCGCAAAACTATCGGGCAGCGTCGGCTGGGCGTTGACTCTACCGGGTCCGGCACCTCCGGCGTCGCGCGGCACACCCAGTCCTCCCGCACCCATACGGGCCAGATCTGGTCGCCTGCGGGAAGCTGAGGCACCCTGTCGAGGGAGTGAGGAAACTAATGGAGGAACCCGCCCGGGCCCCCGGGGACCACCGACACCACCACCATGATCGTGTTGAGAGGGACTTACGGACGCTGAAATGGTGCAGTCCAATCGCGGCGCGAAGAATTGAAACCACGATGACCTCCTACCTCAGTCCTTCCTCTCGTAAGTCCAGCTTCGTAACTAAAAACTTCGAATATCGAAAAAAAAATTTAACGTGTACGTGAAAAACGCCAATAGATGTATATTTTTATATTTGTTTCTTTATTTTTCAGAATTTTTAGGAAATCTTTATTAGACAAAAATGTTTACTTTTGTTGAACAGTGTGCTATTCATAAACATCGGTCATTATAAATACTTGCCTACGTATTTCTACAAGAGATCTAACCAAATCTGATCATATTTTCCCAAGATTTGGTATTAGATTTGATATGTCGAATATGAGCAGATTTGACTGAATCTGGTCAGATATAATCAGATCTAAACAGATTTGATCGGAACTGATTATTTTTTCACAGGGGGGCCATGATCTTGGATTCCAAAGTGAACCTTAAATCTTTATATCGTACGTATAATACTTTTTTTACCTTCTTGATATTACTATAAATATATTTTTCACGAGTAGCTGTGCTTGTTTATTGATTGATTATTAATTTATTAACGTATAATAGAAGTAAAGAATTGATTTTTATTAAGAAAATACTGCACTTATGGAAGCCAATTGCGAAATCGATTTATACTACGAAATATGAAATGTATTACCTTGTATATTGCGGTACCGGCAACGTGACCGGATACGATCGGTCCATGTGAATCGGTTTCTCTAGCGTAACCGGATATTGTTTTGCAATCGGAACTGGAACGGATATAAGGCGGTCCATGTAGGCGGACACATAAGCATGCTTCTTGACAAGGTGTGGTCCGCTTGGACTGTCTTTTCCACATATACTAAATATGGTTTAGATGTCAATATCATAATTGCGATCGTGTATGGCCGGTTTACCCACTCTTGAATCGTAAATGGCACGTGCTTCGTTATTCTCTGAATAATCGAAACCGTAACGGGTGACAGATGGGGCGGGAACTGGATGATATACTGGTATCGATTGAACCACCACTGCCACTAGATTTTGAACTAGATCCAAGAAAAATTGATGCATGTGATGCATTTTCAGCTAACACTCGCGATATGATAACATACCCAGGTAGTATAGCATCATGTACCCTTACGCGAGAATTATTAGCAGCCCTATAGAGTGGTTTGTGTTGCAATACTGACTCAGTTGGCGACACAGATGATTAGTGCGCATGTGCAGTAAGTGTGTGTTACCGAACGGCTGTTTTTCTCATCAAAAATTAAAATAAATATAACTGTATATTGTATTGGCCTCGATTATTTTTTTGTGTAATAATAATTAGGTATCCAGTAAGTTATTATTCTGATTTGAATGTATTTGGTTTGGTCATTTCACTTCATAAACTTGTAAATATTGTTCCTCTAACCTCAGATTTCGTTCCGTGCTTCATGTACAAGAAAGACGATGACTGCAACATCTAACCCAACGAAGTCGGGTGAGTTGGCGCAAGCCGTCTAACCCGACTGTTCGGGATGCACCAACTATCCAAATATGTGTACGACGTGGCAGAAAAGCGAAATAACTTTTACATGTTATTATTAAGATTTATTACATTTTAAAGATGTTTTAAGTTTATGTGGTTGGAATAATCAATACTTTTGTATTTTTCTTTAAATTTGATTATTTAAGATGATTTTTTGTATTTTTGTTTTTGTTATTTGGCATTAAAAGTAGTTGCACTTTTAATTTTGAAGCCTATTCTTGGAGAACCACTCACCTCCACCAATTTTTTCTACTGCGCCATATCACCCATACTAGGGCGGGTGAGTTGGTTTTTGGTATATTTTCTTTTGACAAATTTACTACAAAACTCGATAACACTTTTGGTCGTTCCTTTACAAATTCCTATATTTTATTGTTCGCTCTATCCTCATTATCAATTAAGTATTGCTTATCCTACAAATATAGTTTTTGTGCCACTTTAAAAAAAAGTGCGCCATCTCTCCCGACTTTACCCTATAGGGCAAATGGCATCTACGGCTTTCCTGGCACATACGCACTCTTTTGTCGAAATTTTCCATGACCATTGTGCATATATGTGGCTGAATTTCGTTGATGCAGCGTTGAATTTCCTCTTTCAATGCACGCGTGCTTGCGGGCTTGTTGGCTTGACCTTTTACTTCAAATGACACCATTGGATTTCTTTTTATGGGGTTATTTGAAGTCAAAGGTCTATGCCAATAAGCCCGCAAGCACGCGTGCATTGAAAGAGGAAATTCAACGCCGCATCAACGAAATTCAGCCACATTTATGCACAATGGTCATGGAAAATTTCGACAAAAGAGTGCGTATGTGCCAGGAAAGCCGTGGGGGCCATTTGCCCTATATGTTATTCCATACATAACCCTATCCTGTGTACTTTACGATTCAATAAAAAAATAACATTGTAATAAAAAAAACTGTGTTTTTCATTAAATTTAAATCTTGCGTTAATTTTGGGACACTCTTTACAAAGGTGTACTAATTTCAATAAAAGCTTTTATTGAAATTAACGAATTCCCCTAAATGCATAAGCCGTTATAAAAATTAATAGAATGAAAATATTCTTTTAACATGTGGTGTTTCGTGATGAAAAACTGAAAAATAATTCTAAGAAATTGTCGACTCTACGCCAGAATGAATTGAAATATTAACAAAGGTGAAAGTTGATCATATTAATAATATAATAAATGGTAGAGTTAATTTCATGTAAATTAGAACTCAAAAATTGTAGGCTTTCGCGACCATTGTTATTATAGTTATGAATATTACTACTCTTGGCTTCCGGGTAGTAACCGCGTCCAAAAATATTATTTTGCCAACGTTTCGCAAACATTGCGGTTACCACCTGGAAGCCAACACTGTTAGAAGTTTCTATTAGGAAATCACAATAAATGTAATGGAAGCATTTTTACAAACACGAGTGTACATTGAAACTAATGCGTAATGGTGTTAGGAATTCCAAAATCGTTGTGCATGTATTTTAAAATCACAATACTTTGTATGGAAAAGTAGAAGCGCTTCGGTACTGTGAAATTCGAAAGATAAGGTGTTGTGAAATCACAATACACTACTAACTGAGCCTAAAAATGGAACGCACGCACTGACTTTACACTGCTACCTGCCGACCTGCCTAGTGGTGTCGGTTTTTTTTTTCATACCCTACCGGGACTCGAACCTGCGATCTTTAGGACGAGCTGCATTGCACTCTACCAATTGAGCCACCGACTCTTCAATATTAGTGTCGGTCGACTCCAGTCATATATAGAAACCGAACATGACAGTGACTGCTCTCGAAGGTTCTTCTCATTAAATTTTATAAAATAACTAGCAGCCCGTCCCGGCTTCGCACGGGTAGATTGTGGATTGCGTTTGGTCGTCATTTAATGAATTTTTAGCAGATATCTGTACTCATAGGTAGGGAGCCATGCTACGCTAAAAAACACATGTATTTAATTTAAATTGGAAAGTATATTTCTTTTATTAATTTATCTTAAGGCCAGCGGATAGACAATGTTTTTTATTTTTTTATTTGGAGTAAAAACGTGTACATTTTTCGGTGTGCCAACTCTGGAGCAAGCCACATACAATTGGCCGTGTGAAAAACATGAATTTTCCAAATTTAAGCCAGCAATAGTCAACGATTGACCTTGTGCTTTGTTGATGGTAATAGCAAAAGCAAGACGCAAAGGGAACTGGAGCCGCTTGAACTCGAATGTTAAATCGTTGGAAATCATAGGTATGCGTGAATGAGGACGTCTTCGCCTTTGAATTTGCCAGTGATGATTGTTACCTCGATTAAATTTGGTTGGCACTAAGGGATTTTTCGTGTAACTGATTTGGAATATTATGTCAGATGTAAGAGATTCCAAATGAAGGCCATGGTCAAGGTCAAATACAATATCACCATTGTACAGCCACTAAAAAATCCTAAATTCTACTATCAAAAAGAATTTTTATAGGGCCCATAGCTTTCATGGTACGAAGCCGAACTGTACTTGACCTCAATTTGACCTCCACTAACCATAAAGGTCACATGGAAATAATGGTCAAGGACATATTTGAACGTGAAATTTCCCGCTCTTTTCGTTTCCGGTATATAAAATAGAGGTTCGGATTTAAAAAAATTAATTTTACCTAGAAGGTCATTGTCAATGTCAAATCCAATATGACCATTGGGTAGCCAGGGAAAAATCCTAAAAGTTTTATATTAAACGTTTTTCTCTAAAATGATTTCCCGCTGAGAAAATCAGCTGTGCCTGGACTTTTTGAACACCCTGTATAAGATTTACTAACTCAGAAACCTTCGCAGGCATGCGTCCAACCATTCCCCAAAATTTCATCGCAATCAGATGAACGGTTTAGGAAGACATAAGAGACATACAGACAGACAGACAAACATTCATTTATATATATATATACTAGCAGCCCGTCCCTGCTTCGCAAGGGTAGATTGTGGATTGATTTTGGTCGTCATTTAATGAATTTTTAGCAGATATCTGTACTCATAGGTAGGGAGCCATGCTACGCTAAAAAAATACATGTATTTAATTTAAATTGGAAAGTGTATTTCTTTTATTAATTGATCTTAAGACCAGCGGATAGACAATGTTTTTTATTTTTTTATTTGGAGTAAAAACGTGTAAATTTTTCGGTGTGCCAACTCTGGAGCAAGCCACATACAATTGGTCGTGTGAAAAACATGAATTTTCCAAATTTAAGCCAGCAATAGTCAACGTTTGACCTTATGCTTTGTTGACAGTAATAGTAAAAGCAAGACGCAAAGGGAACTGCAGCCGCTTGAATTCGAATGTTAAATCGTTGGAAATCATAGGTATGCGTAAATGAGGACGTCTTCGTCTTTGAATTTGATAGTGATGATTGTTACCTCGATTAAATTTGGTTGGCACTAAGGGATTTTTCGTGTAACTGATTTGGAATATTATGTCAGATGTAAGAGATTCCAAATGAAGGTCATGGTCAAGGTCAAATACAATATTACCATTGTACAGCCACTAAAAAATCCTAAATCCTACTATCAAAAAGAATTTGTATAGGGCCCATAGCTTTCACGGTACGAAGCCGAACTGTACTTGACCTCAATTTGACCTCCGCTGACCATAAAGGTCACATGGAAATAATGGTCAAGGACATATTTGAACGTGAAATTTCCCGCTCTTTTCATTTTCGGTATATAAAATAGAGGTTCGGATTAAAAAAAAATCAATTTTACCTAGAAGGTCATTGTCAATGTCAAATACAATATGACCATTGTGTAGCCAGGGAAAAATCCGAAAAGTTTTACATTAAACGTTTTTCTCTAAAATGATTTCCCGCTGAGATAATCAGCTGTACCTGGACATTTTAAATACCCTGTGTAAGATTTACTAACTCAGAAACCTTCGCGGGCATGCGTCCAACCATTCTCCAAAGTTTCATCGCAATCGGATGAACGGTTTAGGAAGGCATAATAATCATCCGTACCGCTACTTTTCGAACACCCTGTATACGATTTACTAACTCAGAAACCTTCGCGGGCATGCGTCCAACCATTCCTCAAAGTTTCATCGCAATCGGATGAACGGTTTAGGAAGGCATAATAATCATCAGTACCGGTATTTTTTGAACACCCTATATAAGATTTACTAACTCAGAAACCTTCTCTGGCATAAGTCCAACCATTCCCCAAAGTTTCATCGCAATCGGATGAACGGTTTAGGAAGGCATTTGATATTACCTTAAAGGTCACGGTCAAGGTCATATCCAATACTACCACTTTATAGCCAAGGGAAAATCTTTAAAGTTTTGTATTAAACATTTTTCTCTAAAATGTTTTCCCGCTGAGATAATCGGCCGTACCGGGACTTTTTGAACACCCTGTATAAGATTTACTAACTCAGAAACCATCGCGGGCATGCGTCCAACCATTTCCCAAAATTTCATCGCAATCGGATGAACGGTTTAGGAAGGCATAAGAGACATACAGACAGACAGACAGACAGACAGACAAACATTCATTTATATATATATATATATAGATTTGATACTTTCTTTTTCAAAACAGTAGCGATTATGATAATATTAATCATTCATTATTTATGGAATAATTCCGTACAATTTGCACTGTTTGAAACATCATCATTATATCACACGTAGACGCAAACTGGACCGACGACGCTATTGAAACATCACAATGTATTGTGAATTCAAAAGAGACGTTTTAGGTTTTTCCCATACATGTCTTAAAACCAAATATGGGTATTGTTTTTTTCAAACGCTGTTGTGAAATACAAAGACGATGTTAGGAATTCAGAGTGAACGTTGCCTATTTAAAGAGACAGTGATTAAATAAAAGTACGAGTTTTTTATTTCCTAATATGTGTGTGTGTGTTTGGAAATCAAAACAAATTAGTTATTTTAAAAGTTTTGTAGTGAATTCAAAGTTTGCTTATTAAAATTAAGAATGTATTTTTGAATTCTCTACACATCCGTATCCCAGGTAGCAGATGTACGTGATAATGACGTGAAAAACTAGTCATTCGATCACTAGAAATGACGTGACGGATGTCGTGATTATGACGTGAAAATGACATCCTAATGTCTCAGACCGATGACGTCATTTGAATGACGTGTTTGTGACGTCTTTCGGAACGTGTTTTTGACGACTCTTTAGTCGTGATTTTCACGTCTTCTCGCACGTGTTTTTCACGTCACTGTAAGACGATATATTTTATAATGCTTATTAAAAAAACTTTCATTTAAAGTGTAAAATTTTTATTTTAAATGGTTATAAACAGTATAAATTTTGTTATAAACTTTATGTATCGAACTCATCTTAAATCTTTTGTCGTAAATTGAAAAGTTAATGTTTTCAAAACTAAAACCTGTTCAATAATAATTCAAAAATTTTGAATAGTTTATATTATACTCTACCTATATCTATCACCTGTGAATCTCGTACACCATTTTTTACACTCTGAAATTTCAAGAATTATATAAACTGTGTAATATAGGCATAGCTACTAACGTTTCACCTTTAAAAGAATAAACAACACATTTACAAAATATCTCAGAAACCGGCCAAACTTTAAGATTTGATAACTTATTTTCAAGGGCAAAAATAAATAGTTCACTAGAAGCATATGGATACAAATATGAATCAGAATACGATAGAAATTCCTTACCAATAATAAATATTCCATTCTTATCATTTGTTGCTATATTGTATATTTCAATAACTTTTTTTTTGTTTGCTTCCAAGGCATAACAATCTGCCCGGGAATGAGCAAATATTGATAGAGTTGCATTTTGGAAATTTATTTTTTTAAATTGTTTACACCAGTTAAAGTCAAAGCATGAAATAAGGGGGCCCGCTGAATGTTCATAATTTACCTCAAAATTATTTAACTGACAGTTAGATTTTGTGATTATATCATCTTTTTCTTTAAGTCGCCTATGAATTTGTTGTAAAGGAAATTTAGGTGATCTAACTAATGATTTTAGCTGCCCTAAATAATTTTCGAAAGGGAACGCCGAAAAGTTATCGAGAACACCAAACAGATCCACATCATCACAGAGATGGGACAACAAATGAACATTGTACACAAGAAAGTCTAAGCCATATAAAGTTTTTAGGTGATTGATAAACACATTTATCATATTTCTTACAAATTCGGTACCAAATCTTCTTAAATGAACTTCAGATAATAGGATTGATATGGAGAAATGAAATAACAAAAAGTTCTCATACACAGGGACACTCAAGACATCTTTTAAAACACAGGGACCATAATAAATTAAAAAGTTTCTAAACTCGGTGGCCTTCCAATACTGTAATTCTTCTAAAGAGCGAGGTTTTCTATTGAACTCGATGGGCATCATTTTTTTAAGAGAAAGCAAACGTTCGGATATAATTTTTACCTTTTGACTTGACAACCTAACCTGTACAGGGCCTGTTCTTATCCAGGTATTAAGTATCTTTCTCATTATCCCCAAGCAAATATTGTGCATGTAATCTGTGGGAAAACATTTAATTAAATCGATTGGTAATTCAAGCAATGGTGTTTGTGACACATGATGATCTTCATCAAGTTGTTGTCTAAAAGATATGTTTGTCCGTTTTTGAGAATCTAGACTGTCATAAACCACTTTGTTGTTCAAATATTCACCATATACTACACACTTGTCACAAGAAGAATAACCAGTGTGTGATTTAGTACCTTTTAAATAAGCGCGGGCGGGTGCGTCGCAAACAAAACTGTGAACCACCACATTATAATGTTTTCCAGAGTCACTAACAAAACCATTTTGTAATAAAAAGTTCAACTCTTTTATAAATGGAGCAAGAAAATCAGTTAAGGATCTAGGTTTACTTTTTCCACAAAATATTGAAATTGTAAACGGCTTACAGTTATAAATATTTTTAATTAGTCCTAACACTGGCCAAAGTTGTGACTTAGAACTTTTAAAGAGTGGAATGCCATCAACATTGAAGGAGAGTTCAATTTGATCAACCGATACATTATCTGATAGAAGTGCAGCAAGTGATCTTTTAATGCCAAAGTAACAGAACTGGCCCGTTTCTAATTCAACTATAGACGTTGAAATAGGAGTTACCAGTAAAGTTCTACCATCCAACGGGACTTCAGGGTGATAATCAGACAGTATATGAAGTAGATCTGTTAAAGCAGAAAGAGACATTTTATGCTTTATAGCCCATTCTTTTAATTGTTTACAAAAATAATTTCCATCTGGTGGAAGATCAGAATTATTGTCATCTGAATTTAAAAATTCAAATTTGTTTTTATTACTACTAATACTTTCACTATCAGAAAACATTTGGTCATCTAAAACACCAGAATTAAAACTCAAGTCATCTGAATGGCCTGATGAGGCTTCTTCCACAGGGGTTAATTTGAAATTGCTGTCATTTATTGTATTAATAAGGCAACTATTTGAATTATTTATGAAACTGTTGGAAAAATTATCATCGTTAACTATCATGGCACAAGAACTAAATTCCTGTTTGGTAGTTTCTAAAGCCCTTCGACATCTCTGTCTTGGGCCAACAACTTCTTTCAATTTACGACTCGATTTACGATGCTCTGACATGTTAAAACCAGGCTCTTTAAACTTTAAAACGACAAAGTTAAAACAGAACGTAAAAGTTATAAAAAAACTATTTGAAATTTACACAAAAGTTAAGAAAAAACCAGAAACATATTCTTATTCATTGAGATCCCTGACACGTTTTCTTTGAATACGCTGCTTAGCATGTTTCAGCCATATCTTAATGACATTTTCTATCTCGGCCTCAGTTACGGCTGGCTGTTTAATTTGGATGCCACCTGGAGAAAAATAATTTAAATTAAGTAAAGATCTTAACTTCCCAAGTAAATAATACTTACGTATAATTATTTTCTTCAGATTTGTCTCACTGAACGCCCGCTTTTCATTTCTTTGTCCAGCAAAGTTATACTGACACGCCAAATTATTTGACATTACCAGTCTTAAAATTCTGTTGACGTGCCCGGTGGTTCCGTTACCACCTAGCGTAGAAAAGTATGAAGCCTAGAAAAAGGTTGAGTATGTAAGATTTTTTTATTTAGGTATTCAGTCAGGAATAATATAAAATTTAAACGTTGATGAGTGCAACAAAACACAAAATATATCTTTTTCTCAAATTTCGATTTTTTAAATTAAAATTTATTTCTCACCAGGTTTTTAAACGTTTACACATATAATCTGTTCACAATCTAAATAACAAATAGGTGGCTATGATATTTTTTTATCCGTTTGGCAATAACTCGAGCAATAAATTTATTTTAATGTTGGCATAACTACTTAAACTCCATAAGGAACGTCATTTGTTGAATTAAAGGTTATAAATATGTCAAATTGGCATTGATTAATCTTTATTATTGTGCAGCATTGCCATATTTCATAGTATTATTTGAGGTCAATTAAAAATTAATTATAAAATATCCCCATTCCATATGAAAATTTATGATATTTGGCAACACCCCGAAATCAGTTAGCAGCTTAAATCAACCTAACTTTTTGAAACGCTTAATGTCAACCTGCCAAAATAGTATACCCGGTGGAATCTGTCAGGTCGTCATGGCCGCCTATTTGTAAGTAGATTGTGAAATAAATATATATATATATATATATATGAATTTCTTTCAGATGGCGGCTACGTCATAACAATGACATCAGCAAATTCCATAAGAATATATGCTTGGTGTCATCGATTACGTGCAGCCATTTGTAAAAAAATAAACAATACACACCAATTCATGACGTTTTTCTTCAACTTTATAATGATCTTCGAAAACCTCAAAATCTGCTCGAGTAGTGATTGGAAAATCGATAGGAAGGTCCCTAGGTAATCCGGAAGTCACAATATTTGTCGATTGTTTTAGCAAGCCCTTGACTTCCTTCACCTCCTCGCGTAGCTTTCTAACCTCTTGAAAAAATTTTTCTAAGCCTAGAAAAAAAATTAAATGCAAACCTCAATGTACAGATTGTTGTATTCATAAGAAAGCGTACAAACCAGCAAAATAAACGCACCCTGATTTTGACAGTACTTGCTGGAAATGTATTAAAACTGTCACAATTCGGGTTCGTTGAATTTTCTAGTTTGTACGCTTTTTTGATGAATTGAATACAACTGAAAATGGAAAAAAGCAAAATAATTTTCTTAAAAAATATTGAACGGTGTTATGCCATATCAAGCATAAAAAATAATTGCTGTAAGTTTTTGACACTTACCAACTCTGCTTACAACGATCGAGCTTCCAGCTGAATGGATTTGATTGTCATGTTCGGAAAATGACACATCATCTCCTATTCAAGAAAACAAAAACGTTCGATATAAAATCATATAAAAAAACAATGATTTGACATGACATAATATGACATGACCGAAGTATACGAGCCCATTTATGTTCATTTTGTTAAATGGAAACCCATAATTTTTATTCCTTTTTATGAATTATCATTAAAAATAAAGGCTATGTTGTCCATGTATCAAGACAGAAAAGATTGTGTACTTAGAAAAGTAATTTGGAATAGTTTTATTTTGTCGCCCACAAACATCTGCCTGAAATGGCCGAAATGTTGTCCTATTTGAAGATATCGGCTTGAAATTTGGTACACCTTTTTATTTTTCATAAACAAACGAATCATTTAAGTACATCTGCAGTCACTTAAAAAAACGAAAGAAAATATGACAGTCACGTAACACACTTATGATCTCGTCAAACATTTTTTCACCTAAGGCTTCTATTTTAATGCGATCATTTTTGGAAATGGCTCACTTTGGATTTTATTTTGAGGACGCAAAAATTGACTTTATGGAACGAATATAAAATAGCTATTTATGTAGGTACCGCTCGGAAAAAAATAGTTGAGTACATAAAAAAAATTGTGACACTTACCAATACAAACTCTGTTTAAAACTTTCGAGGTTCCAGGTGTTGCACAACGGGTAGTAAGTTTTTCTCGTTCGGAAAATAACGACTCACCTACACCTATTCGAGGAAAGAAAAACATTTAAAATGCTTGATATAAAAATGTGAGCTGTTAAATTTAAATGTAAACATCAAATTGTCATCTCCTGCGCTTTTGTTTTACTTTACGCTAGCAGAAAAAATAATTTTTGCCTGATAATCGACCAATAGATAGGTACATAGATTTCAACCTATTTTACATAGTAGGTATATCAGGATATATATCAATGATGAATAAGTATCACGATATATATCAATAATATTTATCCGATATATATCGAGTGAATATTAAATATTTTAAATTTTCGGCGAATCCGTTTTAAAGAATAGCAAAATCATACAGGAACTGATATAAGTAAATTAACACTTACTATTTGTTGCGACATCCGTGGTACTAAGAGTTTTTTTGGCATATATTGGGGATGACAGTCCTGACGGAGGTTTCAATTTATCAAAACCCGGAGGTCTAGCTAGTGTCGTTCGAGGTGTCGTTGAATCCTCATCACTTGAACTGCTGGAAGAGATTTTTTTTTGTTTAATTCGTCTTTTCGGTCGTTTTTCACAATCTGACGCCTCAGTAGTTGTGTGCACATCTGAAGAGCATTCGCACTTTTTAATTTTTTTTTGTGCCTTTTTAATGTCGTCTATAAAACAAAAGAAGGTATCTACATAAGTACAAAGGGAGTAAGTAAAAGCTACAACTATTGTGATTAAACAAACATGCATTTGAAAGGTCTCTATAATAAACTTTATCCTGGACACATCAGAACTGGCCAAGTACTCGTACTTTTACGAGTAAAACAAAATACGAGTACTTTTGTACGAGTATTTTTTTATTTTAGAGTACTTATTGCTCGTATTTTAAAATTGGAAAAGAGTACTCGTAAATAATACTCGATAAGTTACCAGTATTTTTTACGAGTATTTTTTTAAATTTTAAAGTACGAGAAATAAGTAAGTACTCTAAAATAAAAAATACTCGTGCAGTACAAAAGTACTCGTATTTTTTTTACTTGTAAAAATACGAGTACTTGGCCAGCTCTGGGACACATTATAGGTATTAGAACTTTTAGAACGGTACTACACTCAAATATCCTAATAAAGCAAATTTAAGTGTACCCACCACATTCAAAAAAACAACGCTTAACGGCAAAAACTGTCCAAGTTGTTTCGTCAGGTTCTTCCGCATTAATCAACGCTCTATTAAACGAACTCGACGTTTTATATGGCGGCCATAAAACATCGTTTTTTAAAGGAGTGAACCACGAAGAATGGACGAGTCCTATTGCCCCATTTTCCATAAACTCTACCCCCACATAAGCCATATTATGAAGTGATTGTTGCAGAGCAAAGTAAAAACAAAATAAAGTCTACATTATAATGTAGACTTTATTTTGTTTTTACACGCCCCCATTGAACAACATGTTATTAGGGATTGTTGCAAAGAGGTAAAGGATTTGCCTTGATCTTAAATAAATAATTGTAGACTCCACCATCCCGACGCCATATTTTTCACTACCTAAATAACTGTTTTTTAGCCTTGAACTAGAAACATCGTATAACTAAAGAGGAAATAAATAGGTTATTCACTCACCAGCTCGGACGTTTTTATCGGTTGGTTTTTAGTTTCTATCACAAAACACCTGGATTAATAATACATATTATATCCGCATATATCATATAATCAGCAAACAAAACACTTTAAACTTTAAACACACTCACTGCTGCAATACACCAAACTGAAACCGCCCGAAACTGTCGCCGAAACCCGAAAGCTAAGCGAAAGCGAAGATCGACCAATAGGAAGACCGAAACGTGTCAGGCGACGACGCGCAAGGAAGGCATACGCCGGATTGGTTCGGTTATATCACCTAATGAATGGCGCCAACTTCAAATAAAGAGGGCCAATATAGATTTAAAAAATAGGGTTATTGAAAGCTCTTTAAAATGGACAAATAGTTTTAAAAATACGATAATTAAACTAGGACGTGGTTTTTTACGCAATATATATAAACCTCATTTTACTTTCGAGCGACAAAAAAGTGAAGAAAGTATTGTGATCGTGTAAAAATTTAGGTTAAATTTTTTTAAATATCATTTTCTACTTAAGATGAAACGCCGGTAGATTCTAACCTAAAAATTCAATCTTATTTTTAACTAAATTTTTTTATAGTTGTACTATAAATATTAATACGGAACTTTGTACGTATATTTGAAATGATAGAAACTTGCTCTAAAGAATTTTATTTATTTGATTAATAATAAAAATAATTGTTGTCTGGTGTTTATAAAATATTGCATGATTTTTAAAACAGTGTTAAAAACAAATTATTGCATGTATGATATAAAAAAATAAAAGATTTGTGAACTATATCGCCCATAAAAAAGCCAAAGAATTTGTTTTTTTAATAACAGCTGGTATATTTAAATAATTCTTAATTTTGTATTTTAAAAGTCGGTCGATAATCAAAACTAATTTTTTTTATTAATAATCAAATAAATAAAATTCTTTAGAGCAAGTTTCTATCATTTCAAATATACGTACAAAGTTCCGTATTGATATTTATAGTACAACTATAAAAAAAATTTAGTTAAAAATAAGATTGAATTTTTAGGTTAGAATCTACCGGCGTTTCCTCTTAAAGCGACATCAATTGTTTTGATTTAATTAGTAAAATAGTTATTTTTAATATGATATTATAAGGATTTTCTTGTTTTTTGAATACAAATGCTTCAAGGTATGTTTTATTAAAATATTATATGAACAGAGTTTATATATAAATATATTTAAGAAAAAACACATTTGCAAAAAGCAGATTATTATATAGGTGCTCGTAAAATTTGTCAATCATCCAAATTTTCTTGATGTAGGTATATGTATGACCAAAAAATGACGTGACTGTGGCGTTATTTTAATGACGATATTTTCACGTGAGATTTATCACGTCTTAATGACGTGTCTTTTTGGTTAGCTGACGAGTTATGACGAGATGTCACTTGAAAATGACGTCATTATCACGTACCTCTGCTACCTGGGATAGCGTCATATTGTGAAATCAAAAACACTTCTAACAGTGAAGAGTAGTAATACTCATAACTATAAATTAGGGCTGCATAAAACAGAAATATTTTAGTTCCATTTATCTGTATTTTCGTAAATATCTGTCACAACAGCTATATAGGTAGATGCAGAAGCAGACCCCCATGGCTCTGCTGATAAGTCTTGCAAGATCAAAAACGTAAGATTTGCATTGGATTTTGAGTAGAAACATAATTGAATGAGTTCTTGCACAAGTAATTATAGTTTCTTTATAAAGCAGCCTTTCTTTAATGGTAATACTTGCAAGATGCTGACATTTTTTCATTCCTGTGGTCAAAAAACTCATAGAGCCATATAAAATCCTTTAGAAATCCCATACAATTCCTTATAAAGATATGATGTGTATTTGAAACAGCAATGCCTGATACCCACCCAATAAAATCCGAAAAGGATAAATCGGAATTTATGGATTCTGCGGGTACGCATATGTAGAAACAAATAAAATCCCATAAAAATGAATGCCGTTTTATTGGTAATTACTCAACTGGTAATTTCCAATAAAAGGGCGTTTATATCTACCAATTGGTTATTACCAACAGAACGACATTCATCTTTACGGGATTTAACTTGTTCTTAGAAACGCGCATAAAATCCCATACTTATAAATTCCAATTTATCCTTCTCCGGTTTTAATGGCCGGATATCTAGAATTACTGTTTCAGATACTCAGCGTGCTTCCATATAGGGAATTGCGTGGGATTTCTATAGGATTTTATAAAGATCAATGGTTTTTTTTCAACAGAGATAATATGCTACTAGGATATCATCGCACTGCAGATGCCGTTGCATATACGTTGTAAATATCTTGCTCTCGGACGACGAGTTCACGAAATTTATATACAGAAATACAATAAATTGTTTCCATATATTGCGATATCCATCTTTAACCGCATATTACAACTCTGTTTACGATGTTTTCGCACATAAAATTTGCAAACTCATAGTTCGAGTGCTCGTTACATTCCACATGCGATAATGTTTCTGTGACAATCTATTATCAAATCGTAATTGCTATCTGGATAATGATAAAGCAGTTAAAAGTTCACTCGATTTTGCTGCATAACGAAGCATTTTTCTAACACTCATATTCAGCGTCACTTCGCATAAATATACCGAGAAAAATTTTACAGATCGCAAGGCAATGCTAGTAATTTATTAATATAAAAACATATTCTGTTTGCCTTAGCAATACTTATTTCTATTTTACCATAGTAAATATCTGTTTCAATTGAAGACACTACTGCAAAAAGGAGGCAGCTCCGTTTTGCCCCTTAATCTCTGTTTAAATTTGAAGGCACTTATCTTAAAACTGAGCGGAGATATGTGAAAAATATATAGCAGCTTTTTTGTAGTAAAAATATAGGTGAACATTTTTTATTTGAACTTTTTTTCGATATCTACAACAGATTTCAAGATAATTTGGCCCCAAATGGAGCTGCCTCCTTTTTCCCAAATGGAGCTGCCTCCTTTTTGCAGCAGTGTCTTCAATTATATGTAGTCATTTCAACAATGCTTATTCCCCCTGTTACATTAGTATTGCTATACTATACTTATTCTGTAAAGTTATCTGTGTCGAGAGGATATTAACTCTACAGAAACCAGCTCTACAAAAACCAACTCTACAGAGTTCAACTTTACATGTGGCAACTCTACAAAATAAAACTGCAGGCTGGACCAACTCTGAATGTAGCAACTCTACATACGGTGCGCAGCGCGTCAACTCTACAGAATAAAAATACAGGCTGGACCAACTCTACATACGGTGTGCAGCATGTCAACTCTAGGTACATAATAGAGCTGGGTCCCCGGACCCTCGTTCTGACCTAACCTAACCTGACCTGACCTAAAGTCGGTCCCAGACAATGCGTGCATTTGGCTAATGCGCGAACGTTCGGGGATTGTACTACGCCTTCGGCTACCCTCCCACACGCTATAGTATTTGGAAAATGTTCGTGCATTCGGCAAATGCGCGAACGTTCAGGCTCGATTCCGCTCTCTAATTTCAAGGGTCTCGCGGCGGGGTACCGGTCGCGTTGGCAAAGCGGGCCTTGACCTTTTCTCGGGTTGCGGGACCCTCGCGGGAGGGCACGGGACGAGCAACGAAATCAACTATGCGTAGCTGGGCACACCGTGTGGGAGCGGAGGCGAAGAAGCCCGAAGTTACTTCGTCATCCTTTGCTACGTGTCGTTTTACCGACAAGACCGCGGATAGTGGGCGAATGCCGACGAATAGGTACCGAATGTTTAGCGCAGTAGAGCTCTCACACACTACGCGAAGGATCACGAATAGCGAATATTCGCCGAATGTACGCATTGTCTGGGACCGGCTATACAATCTGTCCCTTTCAATACACGCCAGCGTAGCACATTGCATATCGGTTGGCGCTATCGGATCCAAGATGGTTCCCTAAAATTCGGTGACAATACCGACAGCCGGGATTCGAACCAAATAGCAGGGACTCGAACCAAATAGGTAGCAGGGACACGAACCAAATAGATGTTTCAGTCCGAAAAATAAAAACGAGTTAGTCATTCTAACTTGCAATAGATGTGTAAACATATGGCAGAACAATGTTACGTGGAAGTCATGTGGGTGTATTCGGTTACAGACAATTATTAAAAAATTTAAAAAAACAATGCTGCGTGGAAGTCGTGTGGGTGTATTCGGTTACAGACACAATTATTAAAAAAATGATCGTCTTTTTCTAATAACTTCATTTAACCGAATATACCCACATCACTTCCACGCAACATTGTTCTGCCAGATGTTAACACATCAATTAGATATATCTTCCTTCGAACCATGTGAAACAGTATGTGATTGCAAAGAAGAGATATCTAATTGATGTGTTAACATCTGGCAGAACAATGTTGCGTGGAAGTGATGTGGGTATATTCGGTTAAATGAAGTTATTAGAAAAAGACGATCATTTTTTTAATAATTGTGTCTGTAACCGAATACACCCACACGACTTCCACGCAGCATTGTTTTTTTAATTTTTTAATAATTGTCTGTAACCGAATACACCCACATGACTTCCACGTAACATTGTTCTGCCATATGTTTACACATCTATTGCAAGTTAGAATGACTAACTCGTTTTTAGTTTTTTAATAATTGTCTGTAACCGAATACACCCACATGACTTCCACGCAATATTGTTCTGCCATATGTTTACACATCTATTGCAAGTTAGAATGACTAACTCGTTTTTAGTTTTTTCCCACCTACCGTACCTCCACTCTCATTTTTTCTGTAGTTCGACATATAGTTTGCCTTCCTCTTCCTCGCAATGTTTGTAAAATATTAATCAGTAAGTAATTGAAACAGTTAAAACTACAAATTAGTAAATAAATGATTGTCGTGTACTAATGAAATATGTATACAGAAGGATAAAAGTATTCCGTATATTTACACTTACCAGCGGCATTTGACTCCATTGTAGGTATAGGTTATGGAAGTCACGAATTGGTATCTCGTTCTTGTAGAAATCGTAGTGCAACTGTTGTTATACACTGAAAACAGTATAAAGATGTACGTTCTGGAGATAGAAGCGTCTATCATGGGAATGGTGATGTTGTGAATAATGGAAAGTACTCACCGTTATTCTGAAATTCACGATTTCGAGGTTAGACGCTCTGATCTCTCGAATTGATACCGACTCTAATTACCGACTCGACTTGTACCGGTATGAATACCGACCAGGCCCGGCCGAAGGTAAATGTCAAGATCCTGCACCGAGCTCACACGAACACACACTAATGTCGTTAACAGTTCCCCCACCGCTTCCATGAAATCACTCCGTCGCGAGCCTAAAGATGTTTACACATCAAAAACATCGGTCATATCAATAGTGGCACTTCTTCCGAGATACAGATGTCTCCTTTCCTGCTCTTCATGCACCAGAAACCAGAGAAAAATGACACTGCTTCCGTTCACTATCTTGATTATTAAACAAAAAATCCAAACGATTATCAAGCTAGCTGTCAGAGCGTCTGTCACATTCACCACTATTGATATGACCGATGTTTTTCGGACTGAAACATCTATTTGGTTCGTGTCCCTGTTATTTGGTTCGAGTCCCTGCTATTTGGTTCGAGTACCGGCTGTCGGTATTGTCACCGAATTTTAGGGAACCATCTTGGAATTTTAGGGAACCATCTTGGATCCGATAGCGCCAACCGATATGCAATGTGCTACGCTGGCGTGTATTGAAAGGGACAGATTGTAGATGCGGTGACTCGGCAGGAAGTGCGGGGAGGAGAGCCGCTCCGAAACCTTTTTGCGAATAAAATACGCGACAATATGATCACTTGAAAATGTTAAGTTTACAAGAGTATCTACTCTCAATTGGCTCAACTACTTTCGAAGCCTATTAATGTTAATGTCCCACGAATACTAGAGCCGCGTTTCTCGATGATCCGTTACTATAATTATACAGAAACAGGAAATTCACTGATCTAAAGGAAACTTTATTATTCACTAATTGAATCGGTGTTTTCAAAAACCACATAAGTCAAATGTACATGCATTTGACTTATGTGGTTTTTGAAAACACCGATTCAATTAAATTATTACAGTTAAATTCTGTGCATTAAATTTATCCAATTTCTCATAAATCCATATACAATTCTTTTTCCTGGATGGATGTTAAAGGGAAATCGACTCGTTGTCAATCACAACCAGTTCGTGACCAAACTCGTATACGTGGACTATCCGATAACTGTGAGAAATAGAAGATTGTTGAGTGAAAACGACTTATGGAAAAGGAAAAACGTCGAGTAACACTTTATGAATATTCTATGAGTTTATAACTGAGACTAGGTGTAATGGAATGCCAGGAACAGGAACATTGCTAACTATCGATTTAAGGAAATATATATGTATTAAGAGAGAAGATTTTATTTGTACAGTTAATAAATGTCTACTTATAGTTATGAAAAATTAAATAGTTAATTGGATCGAAAAAATATTTCTTAACTACCTACTACAATATCAATTTGTTTCAATTCCATATTTTCGGTTGGAATAATAATTTTAATTAAATATAATAAATATTTTGTAATAAATTACAAATATTGAAATATATAATAGATGAAAAATAGATAATCCATTTTTTTTCTTCAATGAAATATTCATTTCGCTATATTGAAATATACGTTTATTTAACTTAAAAAAAATAAGTACTTCGCTTACAATATTGATATTCCTCACGATGTAATTTACTTCGCCCTCAATTCTTTTATTTTATTGCCAGACATAATATGTATTACTTAGTAATTACGTATGTATTACTTAATAATTATGCGAAATATTGGTAGGTACAATTTTGTACCATCGAGAAGAAGCCCGATCAACTATTTGGAAAGGATAAGTCAGCTTAGAATAGACTAATTTAGGTGAGATGCAGTTTACGTTTGCTGTGTTACGTATATGGACTGAAAGTTGTTACCGTATAGAACAACATTTATATTTTATTATTTCTCCGTCACCTTTCCGCTCGATAGCAGGTGTTGGACTTGACACCGAAGGCTCAGTTTATTCGATCTATAAAAGTCTAAAGGTGTTCTCACATCTGAAGAGCACAGGAAAAATATCATTTAGATTATTTTAAAGAATAACAATGAGACTAACGATGCCATTTTGTAATTATTAAACCATATTTTAACCTTCTCTTAAATCAATCTGAATACTATTAAGAATAAAAATAAAATTTCTATCTCTATTTCTATACAAATATTATTGGAGAATCTAATATTAATGTATATATTGTGTTTTACTTTTAGTTTCTTTAATTTCTTACCACTGTATATAAAAGAGTTGTTAGTGATGAGTCACTGATTGTGTGTAGAAACAGAATTTGTAGTTATTGTTACTATCATAAAAACAAATTTGTTAATCATGTGTTATACTTAATATATCGCGTTTGATAAAGGGTTAATTTTTCGAAATGTTAAACGTGAAACAACATATGAAACGTATTAAAGTTAATGTACTTTTAGTTGACTGTTTGGTCTAAACCGAACAAGTACTGGAAATCTAAAAACAGTGTCTAATGATGATGTGTAATGAGATGGCATTTTTTTTCTTTTATATATAATGCAATCGCAAGTCATTATTTTTAAATAAATATAATTATATATCTGTAGGTGAAAAAGTGTTACTGCCAGTATCTAATTTGATTTTCTTTTACGAAAAGCTTCTGAGATTTGATTATTTTATTTACATTAATGTACGATATCTCTCTTAGAGCGACTATATGTTTATGTACCAAATAAAGCTCCTTTCTGAAGAATATGTGCAGCCCTTCTATGCTTTACCTATTTATATTACATATATTTCATAATATAATCATCATTCTCTGTACTTTTTAGGTTTAGATGAGAATTGCAAGTTGCGAAATTTAATCTTTTTTTTCCAGGTATTTGTGAAAGCTTGAAAAGATAAAATGGAGATCTTAAGTTGGAACATGTGCACACGTACAATTTCAGTATAAATGAAGTCATTCAATTCATAAACAAAATCTTAAAAATCAGTCACAGTGCTTAGACAACTATTAATGCAATTCTCAACCATTGAGTGGAAGAAATTGTATGCAAACCTGATGTCCGTTAAATGTTAGTAATGTTGTCATTTTTCATTATAATTACCGATAAATCTATTCAGAAATTGATAAAGCAGTTAGAGCCACATGCAACAAATGAATTGTTGAATAGTTTATTTTAAATCAATATCATTTTAACAATTTCATATTATCACAACATAATGTAACATTTTTATATGTCACGTATTGCAATTGATATCATACGTTAAAACGCCAACAATTATATCATATCCTGAATTAGAAAGTTTGAAAGATTTCTTCGATAAAATTATATCTAGAAAGTTACTAGGGAATTTTTCATGTTATTAACAATTTTTAACGAATTAATCGAAATATATTATTGAAATAGACGATTCATGTATTATAGGAAGGAACGAATAGCTTCCCCTAGTGATAAGGATTGCTTTCACTTGGGATTTTCATGTAAAAAATTCTTTTTAATATGAAACAAAAAATAGACCATTAATTTCAATAATTTTAAAGCGGCATTGAACGTCCGATTTGTTCTTACATCATGCTAACTTTTTTTTACAACTGCGCAACTGCGAATTACATAGATAGCTTGTGACAATGTGCAGTCCGACGAAGTCGATTCGCGCAGTTTATTCTTGAGAGTTCGCGAAGACGTAACAAGTGACTTATAAACACGCATATGTAACCGTTGCGGACGCAGTTTTGACGTTTCAAAAAAAAAGTGCGTTTTAATTAAGAAACATTCTCCTATAATCTTTTTAGTGCAATTTCTTAGTTCTAATAAAAATTCATCTAATAAAAAGTACATTTAGAACTGTTGTTACGCTTAGTATTTGCAATTTATACTTAATAATTGTTTTTCGTTCAATGGAATTATCGTAGATAAAAATTAGCATTTCCTATCGTAGAATTTGACTACAGTTAACAAAAATTAGACCATGGCCGCTGTTTAAAAAGAACGTTCGTAAAAGCCTAGTTATTCTCCTTACTCTTGACGTGCCTTCAATCCCCAATGCTAGCATCATACAGCACGATGAAAAGGGTATCTGCGCATGTACAGAATGGAAATGGTGATACCCTATAAAATATCTGCTAAAAATCTCTGAAAGAAAGTAATGGAAAATGATAGAAACGGTTTAAATGCACCATTGGATTAAATTAATTCAATTGTATTTAGTGATGTTTTTTTTTAAACATGTGTTTATCATTGCGTGTATCATTTTCTGTCATCTTCTATCGAATATATATCGCTTTTCAGCAGGAATACCTATACAGAACTGTGAAACCTTGAGTGTATAAAATATCTGAAGCTCTATCACACAAAATTCTGTAAAATTTCAGAAGCTTGTTTTAGCAAAAAATGGTTAAAATTATAAACAATAATTATAAACAAATTATGAATTATTTATCTTTATGAATAGTAAAGTTACTGTATACCATTTTGAAGGGCGTTCTTTTCAAAATTTTGATTCATCTTTTTAGATTGATCTTTGCATCAAATGTAGGTACCTGTTCTAAAAATATATTAATCGATTAGAATTTTGAAGTGAGTAACGCTACAAGTGACTTTTTTTTTAAACTGACTGCATATTTTTATCCAAAAAATTCATGTTTTTATACGTATAACCTATATCATTCTTCGACTATAAAATACGCATATGAATTTCTAAATATGAAAATTATGATGCTCCTACATAGTTTGTGAGATTTGAAATAGAATCAGTGAAACATATTGAAAAAATAAATGAAGAATAATATTTTATTGGAAGTTATTGTCATTGATTTGTATTAGATACCTCAATATGTGGGTGTCTTGCGTCATTCGATAATTAAAAAATTACAGAAACTAATTGTTTTATTTTCCATGACCTTATTTATTTGAAGGCACTAGTTTCTTTTCAACAATCCAACTAAATTTTACTTATAGGAGTGTGGGATATCAATTCTTATCTTCGATAATTGAAAAATTATATGAGTAGTGAGTATTACTACTCTTGGCTTCCGGGTGGTAATACTCATAACTATAATGATAATAGCCACGAAAGCCTAAAATTTTTTATTTAAAGATATTTCGTTATACCGAAACGTCTTTATTACTTTAATTATTTTCATTGTTTATGTATTAAATGAAGAGTACATATATTTTTATTATTTTATTATGTTTAGTTTAATATAACTCTGTACCAAAGTGCCGGTGAAATATATTTCATGTGCGGTTCCTTTGCAGTTTGATTGAATGCCTAATCACATAATGAGTATCTAGGGAGAATCAAGACAGTTCCAAAAATAAGGGAAAACATTTTTTCCAACTTCCCATCGCGTACAAAGCCTTTTCTTCTACCGGTCTTCGATGCAGCTTCCTGTAAAATTAGGAATCGGGGGGATTGTATTATCGGTATTTGGTATTGGATTCGGTTGGATAGTATTTCCCATGATACTAAAATCTAAGATAAGTGGGGTGAGTATGACCTACAGGTACTTATCCATTCATTCATATTCACATTATTTCTATTTACTTTAATGTCACTACTGAAAAAACTTAACGATCAATCGTAAGAAAAAGCTATTTATTTAAAATCGGAAATATTATTTTGATATTAAATAATCATAATATGATCGAAGTAGAATGAAATAAAATAATTCAGCACATCATTTCTTCAGATACTTTGGAGACAATGCAAGAATATAATAGCGCGTTGTAAGAAATGTTTAAGAGTTTCTAATAGTTTTTTTCACACATATATTGTACATTTACTTACCACTCATATATCATAAATTTTATCCAGAGAGAGAGAGAGAGATACGATATTAAATACATTTACTATACCTACATTTAATTAAGTTTTAATGCGTTTAATATAACAATCTTTTATAGTATAACATTCATTTATTGTATGAAATTGTGTATTATCTTAGCGGGAAATTGTATCATACCATTAAGATGATATATACAGGGTGTAAAAAAAGTCCCGGAACGGCCGAATATTTTGAAAAATATGCGTCGCATAGAAAAACAAAAAAATACGTATTCAATAGTTTTAAAAGTTCTATCCAACCATATCAAACTCGACCCCCCTCCCCCTTCCCCCGCGGGGGGGCGAGGGGTAACTTCGAAATTTTAAATGGAAACACCCAATTTTTATATCTGATTCGGATTTTGCGTTAAAAAATAAGAAACTTTTGTCAGAAACATTTTTTTGTATCAGGGGTAGATGGCGCTCCAATCAATGGGGGAGGGTGAGAATACGAACGCCTAAAATTAAATTTCTCCCCAGCGGGGTAGAGGGGAGGGGGGATCGAGTTTGGTATGACTGGATAGAACTTGTAAAAATATTGAAACCGTATTTTCGTTTTTCGTTTTGAATTTTTTTCCATGAATTTGTAGGATTTCGTATTTTTATGTTTCCCCCATCGATTGGAGCGCCATCTACCTCTGGTACAAAAAAATATTTCAGACAAGTTTCTTATTTTTTAACGCAAAACCCGAATCTGAAATAAAAATTGGGGGTTTAGATTAAAAATTTTGAAGTTACCCATCGCCCCCTGCGGGAAAGGGGGAGGGGGTCGAGTTTGATATGGCTGGATAGAACTTTTAAAACTATTGAATATGTATTTTTCAAAATATTCGGCCGTCTCGGGACTTTTTTTACACCCTGTATAACTGCATTTCTTTTATTTCTAAAGCCACAAACCTAATGAGTGTACCGTATGTCCGTCTCTGTACTGGCCAGTTTGAAAGTTACCTTCGGATAGGCTTGGTCGGTAATCGAGACATTTATACCCTAATTATAATTATTTTCGTAATTTCCATTATTCAGAAATTCACAATTTCGAGGTTAGACGCCTCGATCTCCCGAATTGACATCAACTCTAACTGCCGACTCGACTTCTACCGTATTAAGGTAGCCACAGACGTACAGTTATTCCTCAAGGCAAAACTGTGCAGTCGAGGCGCAGTTATTCTCGATGGCTTTTCGAACAGGATTTTGTGGACTGTACAGTCCACCGGCGGCCTCAAGGTCTTCACCACACACGTTGAGGAAAATCTCAAGGCTTGGACTGCGCAGTCCAAACCTTGAGAAATAACTGTACGTCTGTGGCTACCTTTAAATGACTCGAGTACCGACCAAGCCTATCTGAAGGTAACTTTCAAACTGGCGAGTACAGAGACGGACATACGGTATATGATCAATATTGAAAGCTAGGTTGCAATAAGATGTATTTAGATAGTCGTACCTACATGGCCGTGAATAGACATTCAAATCTAGAGATATTACTGAAATATTTGAAAGCTCTTTCTTCATTATTCAACTTAATAATAACGTACGTTGAGGTTGAGGAGGTAGAGAAAAATGGATTCACAGTGACACATAGTTGCACAACGATGGCTAAAGTGTAAAACCACATACCTGATATCTGGACCATTTTTTATTTTTTACTAAAATATTTTGTGTAATCATTCGTGCATACATATATAAAAATATAACAAAGCTTAAAGTGGTAGAATATGTAAGTAATTTAATATTTAAAAATGGCATATAGTGCAAACGAATAATTTACGACTGTAATTTTTGTCTCTTCTGAATAGCTATGTTTTTGCAGACACGTAGTTTTGCACTTTAGCCTGGTGTATAAACAGATTGTAAATGCTTCAATGAAATCTCTATTTAAACTGGTACGTGCGATATATGTACACAATTCTACGTCCCATCATAGTCTCACCTTTAATACCGCCCATGTCCTTTACGGGTACTATTTCAATACTACGTACCGCTGAAGATTGTCCCGATTGATCGTAGAAAAAGATAGCTGGACTAAGGTAGAAGTGTTGCTATGACCAATATACGTATAAGGAGTAAAGTAAAAAGAAATAGGTACTTGAATGACGCCGCATCATTTTTTCAAAAACTTTCAACAAGTGACAAAAAATTTGACATTTGTATCGGGTTATATTTTTATATTCAAAGATATTTAAAAAACGCTCAAATATTTCAGGAGTTTGAGATTTTTTTCTACGGATAAAGTTTATATTTTTTTGTGTACTAGTGTTAATTTTAATATTTTTAAGTGAGAAGATGACTAAAATTGATTGCGAATGCAAAATTCACATACAAAATATTATCTCCTTGTAAAACACTACTAAATGTAGTGCAAATTATGCTATTTCGAAAGGCCCTGGAACTAGAGGTCACCGATCTTGTTTATTTTTCTTCTCTCGTAGTATTCAATGGAACATAAAAGATCCAAAAGTTTGAGCATGAGCAGAAGTTTAGCCGAGACAAAGGTTATTTATTATTAAAGATTTAAAAATAATAATACGTATTTAAAGAATTGGGTATAGTCGAATGATCCGCATTCAATTTAATTGTTCCATTAATTTTTTTAATTGTTATATCAATGACACTCATCATAGGCTACGTTTGCATTGCGTTATGAAATCGTGCGCGATTTCCTCTCGGAGCCATTTCAATTCGCGAAAGCAGTTCCATATGCGCTATACTTGCATTACATTTTTCCGGACACCGATTGTTATTTAAATACGAAATTATATTTGTTTGCCACTGAGTGTCAACGACATAGAATTAAAAAAAATAGATGAAAATATTGAACTAAATGTGGATCATTTTCCGTAACAATTCTTGCCCGAAAAAATGCAATGCAGTCGTAGTTTCTGTTATGCGTATCAGTGATACACAATAAAAAAATTAATGGAACAAATTAATTGAATGTGGATCATTTGTGATTATACACATTCCTTTAAATATATTGTACATTCTTACTTTAAAATCTTTAATAATAAACACTGAAATGAGAAATGAAATTCTTGAGGGAAAAAAATTGTTCTGTTTGATTCCGTGAAATTTGTTTTTTTTTAGCATTGCAAACGATTTCAATATATTTTTTCCCGAAAGGTACATTCAAAACGAACATTTCATGTTTAAACACTTTTTCATAATTAATAGTTCCGTAGGAATCAACGAAAGAAGATTGCAAAGTGTTACCATCAAGCGAATCTTCGATAACATTTATTGATTGAATGGTTTGCAATAAAATTACATAGTTCGTGGAATTTGAATGTTTCATCAAATACTACGACAGAAAAAAATAAACAAAATCGATGACCTCATGTTTCGGGACCTTTCGATGGTATAATTTGCTCCGTACCTATATCATATGAGGCTAAACTTACTCGGCAGGAAAGAAACTTCAGTCACTATTATCTTATTATACCGGGTGATTCTTTAATATTGCGACAAACTTCAAGGACGAGTTCCTTGGATGAAAATAAGAAAAAAAGTTCCTATGAACATGGGTCCGGAAACGCTGAGTTTCGGAAAAACAGGGTATTCATTTTTATACAAATTTTCTATACTAATAATAGGAAGTATATTTTTGCAGAGCTTCCATTTTATTTATTTTTTGTAATAGGGTCTTCTTAGGAGTATTAAACATCATTTCGGAAGAATTTTTATACAAATTTTCTATACTAATAATAAGAAGTATATTTTTGCAGAGCTTCCATTTTATTTATTTTTTGTAATAAGGTCTTCTTAGGAGTATTAAACATCATTTCGGAAGAAGGGGTGCGTCATTGCGTTTGTACTGTTTGTTGGTGGAAGAGAATTTGTATAAAAATTCAAGACTCTGTTTCTCCGAAACTCAGCGTTTCCGGACCCATGTTCTAGGAACTTTTTTTCTTATTTTCATTCAAGGAACCCATCCTTGAAGTTTGTCGCAATATTAAAGAATCAGCCGGTATATGAGCTTTTGGCTTATATATATATAATACTTTTTTGAAGATTACATTCTTATCTTCAACAAAGTTTTATATCGATGTGGACCTAAAATTCATAAATAACAAAATAATAGTGATTAAAGTTTCTTTCCTGGCAAGTAAGTTTAGCCTCATACACGGTATGTATAAACGGAGTTGTGTATGCAGTTATTACAAGTATATACATGTATAATACATTAAGAATATCGAAATGGGGAGAAAGAGAAAGAATTGTTCTTGTATTTTCTTTAAACACTCCATTGATTCTATAGATTACAAATCGACCTTGGCCGCACTATAGCAGGTTAGAAAAGATTGCGTCTACGTCAACCTGTCTACGTTATGTAAGAATATCTATGGCATAGGTCAGAAAATGGAAGACTCCTTGAACTTTCGTCGGCGTTCTTAAACGATACACGCGATTTCAATAACGATTCTTTCTCGGTACTTTGCAAGATTTTGTTTCCAATAACAATTTTATCATTTACATTTAAAACAGAGATACTCTACTTGTCGATATATATTTGTATAAACCGTACTGTAAGAATGACCCCATTCTACTCCAAGCATTATACTCGTGCCAGACCCTTTATCGTGTAAAAGTACTCCCTGAAGAATAATTTTTAATCAAAAGGTTCGGGGATATAACGCTTCAAATTTTTGATAATATCCATGATATTTTCAAAATAAAGGGGCAATCTTTATACATAAATGCACGCAAACGTGTATATTCGTAATGCAATCAAACTTTTTTAAAATGCATTTTCCTCGAAATTATATACCTATCTTAATTTTTCTTACAAAAATTTCAAGCATATCTCCATATACTTCTACTTTAAGATATCGCAATTTATTTGTGGCATTTAAATGAAAAATTGAAAACAAAACTGGAGTATCAATGTAGGTTACGAACTTCCTATCATTTATTATTTCATATAGATTTAGGATTTCAAATCAAAAGACATTTTTTGAATTGCCAATTTAACTGATGTTATTATAAAAATAAATAATTAATATACCACTTATACATTCTTTCAGAATATTGCCCTGAAGAAGGGGTCGGAAATACGTAACATGTGGACGAAATTTCCACTGCCGATCGACTTTAAAATTTACCTCTTTAATGTGACAAATCCGGATGGCATTAAGAATGGAGAGAAACCAATATTACATCAGATCGGTCCTTACTTTTTTGAGTGAGTCAAAGTATTACTTCTTGTTGACTACTGGTGATCTCATTGATATTACACGGCTCTTAAGCCTAGTTCAGACACGGCTAGTAATTTAGTCGAGTAGCGAGTAATTTAGTAATTTAGTGTGTACGGACAGTAAAAATTAGTAGAGAGAGTAAGAGTTTATGTCTAGTTCAGACACGGCTAGTAATTTAGTCGAGTAGCGAGTAATTTAGTAATTTAGTGCGTGCGGAGAGTACAAATTAGTAGAGTAGTTTAGTGTAGTAGTTTAGTCAGCTGGATCCATCAGATTTTGACGGTCGAGTAGAGTCCCCCACCACGTTCAGACGTTTTTCGGAAGATAATTACCGTACGGATCGTCGCGAGCCGTTTCCCGCAATGCCTACTCGACGGGGCACCGCACGTACGTGAATGCCGAGCCGGATTAAAAGGGGGAATGTTGAATGCAGTCGATGGCCAGGGAAAATTCAATGCCTGGTGTATCCAGGTGCTAGGGAATTGTTTTATTCAACAAATAATTCAATGAAGTTTCCGAAATTCTGATTGCATTACAGTATTCTGCAGGATCTTCTATTTCTAACTCTTTCAAAATTCAATTTGAAGCGCCCAACTTGACGCTGAACTCAGCTAAACTGGTCTGAACGATTAGAGGAAAGGCGCCTAATATGAGACTGATACTTTATATGAGACCTCTTACTTGCCATTAAAACAATAGCCATATCTATTATAGTATTGCCCATCATAAATTCGTTCTTAATGAATTTATATGGCATACGTCTTACAGTTCTCTAACATATCTACAGATAAAGCGGACATGTTGCTTATTTTGAGGTTGTGGACATCTATAAAATATTTAAGTGCTGTGCTTAATCAACATTATACCGGAAAATGTAAGTGTTATATAGTATATTGTGCAACAAGGGCTGAAAGATGGCGATTGCCGACGAGTGTGAAGTTTGCTGCCCGAGCGAAGCGAGGGCTGCAATCACACTCGTCAGCGCCAACTTTGGTCCGTGTTGCACACGATATTTTTTATAACAAGTGAATGCAAGTGGTGCTTTTCATGCTAGTTTTCAGGGACGAAAGTGAACGAAAATTCACCCAAGGGACGAAAGTGAAGCAAGTATAAACTGCGCATGCGCGAGCTCAACTTTTCTATCCTAGCGTGCAATTTGCTATTTTCGTCCCGTAAAACTAGCATGAAAAGCACCACTTTCGATGCACGTGTTATAAAAAATTATTTTTTTGTATTCAACGTGTAGCAGAAATGTCGCTTAATCGTTTCCTTTGAAAGTAGGTTTTGCAGTTCGTTTTTTTCATTAAGCAATAGGCATTATTTTTAGGTTAGTGTAAGGTTCCTAATATGCGATATACAGAGGTCAGAAGATGTTCAAGGGGAAAAATGGGCTAAATGTGTCATGTGCTTTCCGTTGGTGCCATGAAGAATGTAGTAATATTAATGCAAATGATTTTATTTTTCCTCAATGTAATGGAAAAGTAAAGAAAATACTTAATTTTGATTGACTGCTTAAATCTGTGAATTTGTTTAGGTGGATGATGAGAACCTAATGTAATATAGACAATATAGATATTAAAATTATTACTGTGTTAACTTGTTTAAGTTAACTTATTTAAATAAAGTTCAATAAGCCACATCTCATTCACAGTCTTATTTTTTCTAGGAAAAGTAATATGAGATCCAAGTGTCTCATATTAGGCGCCCAATTTCAGAAACCGTAAATATGAATTTTTTTGAATATAATTTTTTTAGAAAAAAAAATCAATTTTACGATCTGTCACTGCTTAGAATGGATAATAAACATATTGAAGAATACGCTTAATGATTTATTTCCTCTAAAGCTTAAAACTCTTCGATAGATACCTATATATAAAAAAATAAAAAGGGGTCTCATATTAGGGTACTTTCCTCTATTGATTAGTGGATACTCGCTACTCGACTAAATTACTCGCTACTCGACTAAAGTACTCGCTACTCGATTAAATTACTCGCTACTCGACTAAATTACTAGCCGTGTCTGAACTAGGCATTAGGCCGGGCGAACATTGAGACGCAGGTCAGTGAGGTAACGCAGGGTGACTTATTAGAAAGTCATTTTTAAACATACTAGCCAATGAACAATTAATTCTCATGCTCTCATTAGCTACGGTTGCGTTTACCCTCATTAATGAAAGCATGAGAATTAATTGTTCATTGGCTAGTATGTTTAAAAATGACTTTCTAAGGCCAGGCGAACGTTGAGACGCAGTTCAGTGAGGTGATATAGGTATACAATCCGTCCCTTTCAATACACGCCAGCGTAGCGGGTTGCATATCGGTATCCGCCTGGCGCCGGACACAGGCGCATGGCCGCTGCAGCGGATCGGAGGCGTCAACCGATATGCAACCCGCTACGCTGGCGTGTATTGAAAGGGACGGATTGTAGAGGCAACGGTCGCCCTGCGTCACCTCACTGACCTGCATCTCAACGTTAGCCCAGCCTTACCGTACCACGAAATTCACTTTGAGCTTGTGCACAAAGAAAATGATGCGGCAAATGACATTAATTATAACCAGACATCTGAATGATCACTATACAGGGTGTAATGGCAAGAGGGCTAAAACAAGGGGAGTCTAATTCTGTTCGGAGTTTATACAGTGACCAATGCACATTGGAATGGATTGCCGAAAAAATGGCCAAAATTTTAATTTCTATAATTTTGTATATTTTTGAGCGGCTGAAGACGAATCTGATATAAAAATTATAAAATTCAAAATGACAGTTTTAATATGAACATCAGATTCAATTATTCTACATTTTATTGTGCAGCGTCGTTTTCCGATTTAAAACCCGAATCTCTTTTCCTAAAGAAGTGTTAGATTTCTTAAATCTTCTGGAAAACGGAGTAGAACCAGACTCCGACGATGAAGCAAACGGCGAATCAGATGAGGATTTAGATTTCGATAATCTCTCCCAAGAATATAAATTAATCGACGAAGACTTCAATATAAAGATTTATAGAGGGAAGGGGGAGGGAATGAGGGGGTGAGGGGTGTGTGTGTGTGGGGAGGGGGGGTGTTAACAAAGTTTAATGCCAAATTTTTTCATTTCTTGTCTTGATTCGATCAAGCTGTACTGTAAATATAGCGAATGCATATGCAGACACATTACATTTCCGTTACGATTTCAATTGCTCCACTTTAAAATTTGAATTTATGAACTTCGAACCTACTCGATATACTAGAAGCACGGATGTGATAAAAGAAACTAGATAGCCAATTCCTAAACACTATTGTGTCTATTTTCCGGCGAGCGCCATACTGTGCTAAGATTTTATTGGTTGTTTTTCCACCAATGAGATAAAATTATTTATGGTGAGAAAATTCGAAATGTATTGAAAAGCTGTGTATAAATATGATTTGCTTTCAATATAATAAAGTGAATAGTGTTCAATAACAAATAATACTTCAATCTTTAATTTTGTAAATATAAATACATACAAACAGTACATGTATGTACATATTTGTATGACAAAGTTATCACAAGTTGTTATTTCAAGAAAATATTGAGGTTTGTTATGTATTGTCTTCTCTATATAAGTTTCTATTTTTTTTTCATCTGTTTTCTGAACAGAGCAGTGGTACTTTATCTGGAGTAGCAAAAGCTAGTGATTTGCTCGTCATTAAATTATCAACTCGGGTTCATAACGATGTAATGTTTTTGTAATGTAAAGGTAAATAAATATACGTGTAAATTTAGTTATTTGATTTAGTAACTTGCTTAAATTAATAAATCCGTGGAATCGTGGAAAATATCAAGAAAATAAACACAACACTTGACACATATTTGACAATACCTAGACGGTAACAGGACCACAGGATAGCAATCTAGTGATTTTAATACAGAAGCACCACGCTAACAGTACTGAAATACCTAGAATTTCACACAGTATGGCGACTGCGTATTCGCAGCTATTTTCAACTTCCTCGGCAATACATATTATATTAGCTATCTAGTTTCTTTTATCACATCCGTGACTAGAAGTAAAGTATACACCTCATGCTGTAAAATTATACTAAGCTACTTCGAAAATTCGAGGGATCGAAAAAGATCAAATTAATGAAAGTTTTCACTATGATGGAAGAACAGCGACCACGCGTATGTATCATGCGATTTCGAGGATGGTGTTCTTAGGCGATATGCGAGTACCAATGAGAACGTCGATTAAACCTGGGTAAACGCATAAGAGTTCCTCTATCACACACTCGAACTGTACTAATCTAGGGAAATGTGCGACAGAGAGGCTTTTACCCACCCACCATTATATTCTCACTCGCACTCGCATACTAACTATGATCACCATCCTCGAAATCACACGGTAGATCGCTCTGTAGCCTAAACAGTAGGAATAACTATATTCGTATTGCAGTGACAAAATACGTATACATGTTACTTTCAATAAATGCATCACAAAGAATCAGTACTTTCAATACTGTTTTGGATATCTTGAAGAAAATATACGAGGGTGTGTATGAAATATAAACGGGACTGATTTTTTTTAAATTACGGAGAGGTCCGTGATCTTGAAGGAGTTGAAGCGCAGATGGCCTGTACCGCGCGCGCGCGCGTTAGTGAGAGAGAAAAACCGACCACACACAATTCGCTCGAGTCCCTTTAGTATGAAAAGAAACCATGAGCGAGACAGAAGTGCATGTCTCCGTGGAGCAATGGATTATACTCAACTTTTTGGCCAAGGAGGAGGTGAATCCAACCGAAATTTTGCAGCGATTACAGGCACAGTTCGGGGACAACACCCTGTCAAGAACCCGTGTGTTTCCATGGCACGAAAAATTTTCTGGAGGGCGTCAAAAGGTCGAGACGAGAGCCACGCTCGCCGCCCAAGGACGAGTGTGACCGAAGCTAACATTAAGGCGGTGCTTTTCACGTTGACTATCTCCACGATAGACGTACGATTAATGCACAATATTAGGTATTGTGAATTACTAGATGCCGCGAAGTTGTCATTTCGAAGGAAAAGGAAGAAGCACTCGGTCAGAAGTGTCATTCTTAGGCTGGGAAATGCTGGAACATCTGCCATATATGTAGTCTCGACTTGTCCCCTTGTGACTTCCATCTTTTTGAACCCCTAAAAGAAGTATTTGGAGGCCAACGTTTCGGTGATAACGACGCGGTAGAAGCATTTGTGCTCCAATAGCTGCAAGAACGTCCAAAGAGATTCTACGGTGATGGAATAAAAAAGCTCCCAATCCGATGAGAAAAATGTATTTCTAGGGCGGGAGACTATGTAAAAAAATAATATATGTTTCTAAGTTTATTTAAATAAAGTTAGAATTTTACAAAACGAATCCTGTTTATATTTGATACATCCTCGTACATGTGAAACATATAAAAATATTTCTAGTAATCTTAGGTTTAGGCTGGTATTACTCTGAGGTTTATCTATACAGGGTGTTATGCAGGTCGATGCAAACCTTATATGAGCTGATAGAATACCTCATTTAGAACCTATTTAGCCACAGTTACCTTAGTACAAAGTCTGATAATTTTCGAGCTTTCGCAAAAAAGTGATAATGTTACCACCCGTTTTCAATGTGTTAAAATGATGTTATTAATCTCTACTTCGTTTTTAGACAATCCTTACCAAATTAAATAGAAAAATACAGATTAGAGCAAGAATTCAAACTGAAAAAATGAATGTAAGAGTTATTATCTTCATTCTTTCATTGGCGAATAGCTCGAAAACAATCAGAGTTTGTACTGAGGTAACTGTGGCTAAATAGTTTCTAAATGAGGTATCCTATCAGCTCATATAAGATTTGCATCGACCTGCATAACACCCTGTAGAATACCATAATATCGTACTTAGGAATTGTGAATCTTCAGATATATAGATAGGTATAGGTAGACAATAAGTTATTTACATACGTGGATATTGAAAGTAATTTTTGGCCACTTTTTCGGCAATCCATCCCACTGTACAATGGTATGACTTCCTACGATCGCCTCACTTTGACAAAGAGTTGACAGCCGAGTGGGTTCCGAGGAATGGGGATCGTAGAAAGTCATATTATTGGTCAATGTACTATCTCTGAACGGAGTTTGGCTCCTCCTGTTCCAGCTCTCTTACCCATTACACCCTGTATATATTTTACATGAAACAAAAATTCTACAAATATCGCAAGGATATTTTACGAATATTTTTTTTTCACAGATATTTTAGAAATCTTATATACCGATATTCAGACGGCTTGATTATCGCTACTAAAATGGGGTTGATATTAGAAATATTTTGCGGAGACCATTGCTCGATAATTCCGCTATCCAAAAATTTCGCGTCACTATTTCACGATCAAGTTTCAAATATTTTCCTCTTGCTCTGTGTTCTGGCTAAAGTTCGTTTCCAATGTATACATATAGCAAATAAAAGAAAACCCATTTATTAATGTACAATATTTCATTTAAACACACATAAACACAATATAGAGATCCTACAATACAAGAAAATATTTTCCTTGTAAACTATAAAAACTGCAATCTGCGTCGAATTCCACGATTTTCTGTTATCGCTATTATTACGCTTATATATGTATCGCGCGCGCGTTTTATCCATTCGTATTTTCGGACAGCTGCATTTTTTCAAGTTTCAATACTTTTTAGCGAATATAAAGAGAAATTGAATTTGGAAGATCGAGAAGAAGATGATACGACGGAATATAATCAAAGAGTCACTTGGTACTTCAATCCATCGAAGAGCAATGGTCTAACAGGCGAGGAGATGCTGGTCTATCCAAATGTCTTTATGTTAGCAATGGTGATGACCGTAGCCCAGGATAAACCTGCGATGGTGGGAATGATCGGTAGGGTAAAATTATCTTTCACTAGCCGATGATTTTGTTCTCGAAGTGAATAATTAACATTTCAAATTTAACTTCGATGAAGCAAGCGAGTGACAAAGCACTTCATATGAACTGGGTTCTTTCAGGGAAAGCCATCGACAGTATTTTCAGAAAGCCAGACTCTGTATTTGTGAAGGCGAAGGCAATGGATATCATGTTCAATGGCCTGCTTATTGATTGCACAGTGAAAGATTTTGCTGGTAGTGCGGTGTGTACAATGTTAAAGACGGAGGGTAAGGATTTGATGGTCGTCGGTGATAATCAGTACAAATTTTCCTTATTTGGACCGGTGAGTACTTCAATTACCGAGATGTATATTTGGACGTTTTTACTAAAGGGTTCACTCTCTAAATTTTAATGAATGAAATATACTTAAACTTTTGAAAAACTGACAAATTAGTCGCCAAAAGTACTATTGAAAATCCTTCCAAAAGAAAGCATCCTATTTATACGCATCGAAGCAACTGTTTAGAATATGGTACTACGTTTGCATGGTTAAAACAGAAAACTGCATAGGCATTCCAAAAGAAGTGCGTTAGGGGCCATTCAACTACCACGTGACGCTAAAATCAACGATTTCGAACCCCTTCCCCTTATAGCACACTTCGTCACTTTTGACTGACCCACCCTCGATCAATGCGCCACAATTTTTAATCCTCCCTCCTCCATGCATCAAAATTATGCAGGAAAATAGAGGACAGCGAAATAGGTATTAAGTTAATTGACGAAATGAGAATACGACATTGTGACCGTACATGACCCCTCTTCCCCACTATCACAAATTGTCACAAAAATATACCCTCCAACGCTATGACGTAATAATAATTGAACAGCCTCTTATTATATTTATGCTTAACTTTTCAGTCACAACTTTTATACTATACGGCATATAAAAATGAAAGTAAGATAAGGTGGGGTAAGAGCGTGCTAATAAATGAATAGGTGAATTTGGAAATTCATTAAGTGTTTGATATTATTGTCATAGGATTTCCCGCTTATGAGAGTTAAAACGTTATGGTATTCTTTATTGACTAATATCAATACAAATTTGAAAAATTACGAATTAAAGATGTACTAATTCGACGATGTTTATAGATTAAAAAAAAATACGCACTCGAATATAAATTCTAAATGCGCATTAAAATTAAGGAACGTGTCACTCACACAACAGAAGACACAGGTGGCCGGTAGTGGTTGAGTTATGTTGGGCGGATTAGTTAGAGACAGTCTTCATAAATGGCAGCACCATTCGCTACGAAACTTTAATAAAAATTGAAAATACTGCACTTGTCCCAAAAATGCTCTTGCCCCACCTTACCTTACCTTATACTACTACCTTTGTCAGGAAATCTACTACCAGATTAAAATGGGTCAAAACCGAAGTTGTTTTTCTTTCTGAATATTCATCCCTTTTTTCTGCTTGCTATAGAAAAACGGTACCGTCACCCCCGAAAGAATGCGGGTAATGCGAGGGATAAAAAATGCAAAGGACGTGGGCCGTGTAGTGGAATGGAACAATCAGCCGGCTCTGACTGTCTGGCCAGAGGATCATTGTAATGCCTACAACGGTACCGATTCGACGATCTTTCCACCCTTCACTACGAAGGATGAAGACATAGTGTCCTTTGCACCTGACCTCTGTCGAAGTCTAGGAGCCCGCTATGAGGGTCCTAGCGAGTATAAAGGTACGATGCTGTGATGGATTAACCATACGATTAAAAATCGCCCAATTAATAAAACCTCGAGTAGTAACTTGATTAGATTGGCCTGTAATTTAACTATAAAATTTAATAAAGCTGTACTATGGTTGGCTAATTTTGTACGTCTAAGATATACGATGGATAACTTGGTAAGAGTTGTAGATTTTCCGGCGGAAATATGTATCAAGTAGGTGTAAAGTTGGTCCAACGTTAGATTAAATCGGCCCAACGTTAGTAGTCCATGGTGGTCCTAAGTTGAAATGATAAAAGCAGCGGCATGTTTGCTAGTTTAATTTCTCATTATCGGACTGGTACTTTTGGGATTTATATAAAAATACATTAAGTACAAAATGCTTTTTATAACCATATGAAAAAGCAAAAGAAATGTAAAATTTTCTAAATATATATTGCAAGATATGGTCAGTCGGTCCTCTCTAGTTCAAAATCAAGCTAACGTCGTGATCTTTGACTACGGGTTTTTCGAAAACTATGGAGTATATAGCGGACCTTACAAATATGGATTTTTTTCATACGAAATTGGTCTGGAAAAATATGTGATAATCGGCGATTCAAACATCGAATCCTTTGTTTTTTAGTCCAATTATCGAGCAGTATCGTTAAAAAATGTACCGTATTCTTTACCCAATCTATATACAGGGTGGGGCATTAACTATTAGCACCTTAAATATCTTCGAAACTATAAGGTTCACAGAAATATTTGCTGATATGAAACTGTACAGTACGAAGAGGGCCATTCGATAGAGATAATAGTTTTTTACAGGTGTAGGTACTTTGGACATTTGAAGGTCATCTTCATTTTTTTAAATGGATCGGTTTGTTTTTGTTTCTGTATCATAATAGAGGAGCTTGAAACGAGTTCAACGATCTACATATCACATAAGGTCATAGAAAGTACAGATAGGCGATAATACTTACGGTTTCGGTAGTAAATAAAATTACTAAATTATTAAATAATCGTTGCATTGGACGCGGCGGTCCAATATCGTGGCCAGCTTGTTCCCCAGACTTAACACCTTTAGACTTCTTTCTATGGGGAACATTGAAAGATAAAGTGTACAAAGAAGAACCAACTACACTTTACGACATGCAACAAAGAATTATTGCAGCCTGTACATCAATAAGTTCTGACGCTGTAAGACTTGCAAGTCAATCAATTATAAAAAGAATCCAATGTTGCATTGATGCTGATGGTCATCATTTCGAACTCCTACTCTCTAAAAAACGTAGTAATTTTATTTACTACCGAAACCGTAAGTATTATCGCCTATCTGTACTTTCTATGACCTTATGTGATAGATCGTTGAACTCGTTTCAAGCTCCTCTATCATGATACAGAAACAAAAACATATACCGATCCATTTTAAAAAATGAAGGTGACCTTCAAATGTCCAGAGTACCTATACCTGCAAAAAAAAACTATTATCTCTATCGGATGGCCCCCTTCGTACTGTACATTTTCATTTCAGCAAATATTTCTGTGAACCTTATAGTTTCGAAGATATCTAATGGGTGCTAATAGTTAATGCCCCACCCTGTATATAAAAGAAAATCGGGTTAGTTACACTATTTATAACTAAAGAACGGCTGGACAGATTTTTATGACCTTTGATTCTTGGATTTATCTCCGCCACGAATAGTAGAATAAGTATTAAAACATCTCAAAAATTTACGAATAAAAATTTTATGAAGAAAATTAATTTTTCTAGAGAAGTTTCCTCGCATACCTATTGGAAAGTAAGAAAATTCTTTGCTGCAAAGTGAATTAAATTAATTTAAATGTAATTAAAATACATTTCGTTTTTAAGTTAACACAACATTTATTGATTCTGAGGCGGTACGAAGTTCGCCGGGTCAGCTAGTTTTATTATAAAATTGTTATCTGGGTAAATCTGCTTACAATAAAAAGTATTGAATTACGTAAGAATGTATCTATCGAACAGGCATTCCAGCTAATCACTACACAGCCAATCTTGGAGATATGAGTACACATCCCGAGGAGAAATGTTTCTGCCCGACACCTGACACGTGTCTAAAAAAAGGGCTTTACGATTTATCAAAGTGTGTCGGTGCACCGCTCATAGCCTCGTTGCCTCATCTTTATCTCACGGATGAGTCGTATCAGAAAACTGTAATCGGCTTGCAGCCAGTGGAGGTAATTGAAATATTTGCTATCAAATCGAAAGAGCTTTTTTAATATGATTATCGCTAATGAAAAATAATAATCGCTAACTCACACTTATCGTACTCGAAATAAATACATCGTATTATTTATTCAACGCTAGTTCTACAACATTTCCAAAGCTCAGTCGCGATCAGAATGTAAAATTGTAGCTTCTCTAATGGTATATTTTACGATACTTTTTCCTGCTAGAGACGAATCCAAAACAGGATGAAAAAGAGGAAAAATATATTTTAGATTATCCCTATAAAATATTATGCGTTAAAAAAAATTTTAAGTTTCGTCAAACTTATAGTCAAACTTATAGAACAGATTTTAAATGTTTTTTTAATCAGAACATAGTAAAGTAACCGAATTCTCATTTGTACTAAAAAAAAATAAATCTCGAATCTTTACACACACACACACACACACACGCGCGCGCGCGCGCACACGCGTAATATAATATTTTTACATTCCAACGAACAGGAGGATCACGGAATATTTATAGATTTCGAACCACTGACCGGGACGCCGATGAGTGCCAGGAAGAGGCTCCAGTTCAACATATTCATCCAACCTATGGAAAAGTTCAAACTGATGAAAACCTTTCCATCGGCTTTGCTGCCACTTTTCTGGGTGGAAGAAGGGCTAGCGCTGAATGATGATTTTGTCAACCAACTGAAGAGCGCCTTTCGCATGATCTCCATTGTTGGGTGAATCTTCCGTTGCGCAATAATATGCACATAGAGACAAAGAATTAGTTGGATCTACTGAAAATTACTTGCGGGACCACAAGTAATTATTTATTTATATCAATGAAACTTTTTAATGCATCAATTAAATATCTTTTCCTTACAATCATTTGGAATATTACGAGTATGTGATTGCAAAGACGAAATATTTAATTAATATAAAAAAAAGATTTAACTGAAGTAAATAAATAATTACTTGCGACCTAGCTTCTTTTTCTCTGTGTATAAAGGGGCGTCTAAACGGGCAATATTTTTACTGCAATATGTGGCTGCAATATTGGCAACTTTATCCCAGCCATCATGAAAACATTTTAATGCAGTATATGGCTCGGCAATATTTTCTGCAACAGTATGGTCCATGTTTAAAGGCGCGGCTAAACGGGCGACGATACTAAAAATGTGTAGCTATATATATGGCCGGGACATACTAAAAATATTATCCTAAATCGCAAAGTCTGGCTGGTATTGCTAGCAATGTTGCCGGCCACTGTATTGCAGCCACATATTGCAGTAAAATATTGCCTGTTTAGAAAAGGCCCTTAACTGGTTATACGACAGTTTCAAGCATTTCTATAATACGACACTTTATTACAGGTACATCAAGTGGTTCATGGTAATTATGGGCCTGGGCCTGACCGGTGCCGCTGGTGGCTTACATTACAAGCGCCGAAAGTCAGACAGTACTTTAAAAATTAGCAACGTATCGCCGAACACAATAAGCAAAGGCGACGCCACCCAAGAGAAAAAATGGCCCTTAAATGTAAGCACTTTACAAGCAGGTGCCGTGCCAGCTACACTCGATCGAAACTAGATACCGGCCCTAGGCAATAGTGGTGTTTAGATGAAGCACTGTAGGTCGTGATGATCTTCAATATTTTTAGAATTCGTATTATATAATAGGTTAGGTTAGGTATAATAGGCGCAATAAAATTGCAAATGAATGTAAGTAACTCTATTTATCCGTTAGGAGTCGTAAAAAAGTCTTGAGGTGTTCACTTGTTGATAAAAGCCGTCGAGTTGGGAAACGGTTATGGTATTGCTTAATTTTTGGATAGGAATTATAATGATTATGGATGGAACGATTATTATATTATTAGTATTACTATTGCAGAATTAGCTGACTACTTCTCTTACTCGAAGTACGGTGATTGGGGGGTAGAAACGGGATACGTTCTTTTATCCGCAATTTCTGAAATTATACCTCGTCTTACCGTGTATAATTTTCTATACTACAATCTTCGATATAAAAATTTTCTTATCTTCGTTAACACTTGTATTCCTTTTTTTATATATAAATAAATACTACCAGAAGGATTCTATTTTTTACCCCAATTTCACTTTATACACAAGTAAATAACAATGAATCGTTCCATATAACAAATCGACCGTTTGTTCTTCGACAATTCGTCGAAATATTTACGAAATTTGAATACATTGTTCAGGATCCCGAGAAAATAGATTGTAATCTGCGACATATATATAAGTTCCAATTTTACAATTCGTAAAAATTATAATAGGTTAAGCTATTAAGGTATACTCGCGCAGGCGTGCCTTAAATGATTTGCATCCCCGATGATATCAATCACAGACATATAATACTGTTTCCATAAATTTTCTTCATGAAGGACTGTACTTTTTAATAACAAGATATATTGTGCGTAAAGATGTATTTTACAATCAGAGAATGGAAAATTGTCAGAGGGTCTAAATAAATGCCATTATCGGTAAGAACCTTCTTTTCACTGCTACGTGCTTACAATTAGCATTATAATTCTTATTAAAAATAATACTTACCAACTTGGACATTTCCACTCCCAAATTAGTGGCCTTTGCAGCAATTTTATTCTTAATATATTTAAATAACTTACGGATTCGAAATATAAATATTATATTTAGTTTATCACCAAACTCCTTCTACACTTTCTTATGAAATATATTCTATCAAAGATACGAGTATCACGAAACTCGAGTCATTTGACAAATTAAAGGGCAAGCTGCATTTTACATATTTGCATCGAAAAGTAATATCCCCTGGTGCAAAAATTTCTCGGAAATTTATATAAAATATAAGATTTCTCAAAAAGCCTCGTAAAATGTGAGGTAATGTTCAGAAAATTTCGTACAGTTTCAAATATTTTTTTAAATTTGTAATAAACCGTAGAGGTTTAACCCTCGTACGTCCCTCGGGTCTATAATGACCCACAGCGTTCAATATCGATAAGTTATTATTATGCCTTTATAGATAATCTTCTGAAATTTTTAGACATTGTTTCTTTCTTATAACGATAATTTTTCATGATGGAAATAAGCATGTAATTATGTAATTTTGTCGACTACAAAAAACTGCACGTACAAGGTCTTCGGGTCATATATGACCCATACTGTAGAATATTTTGTTATTTGTATTCAGGTACCATTTGTAGTCAATGTACCATTTTTCTTATATTATGCAGTTTCCAGTGATTTCATAATACTTCAGACAAATTTTATAAAGTGTACGTAGTTTGTTTGCTGAATGACCATGTATGTAGAGACGGAGTACGGACGTGGTCATTCCTGCTCTGCTCGGTTCTCCTGTAGGTATCTCTCCAAGTAGTGCGAGGAGTGTCTGTCTGATGGTATTAGCGTATATAATACCACCCATTACAATCGAAAGATCGAGAAATTTTTCAAATTTATCTTTTGTGAGAGGACGCCATTTCTTCATATGAGAATTTTCAACCTGATGATTTTGAGTTTCATAACGATTCGTCTCCTCTATAATTCTTTCAAGCAGACGAGAATCAAAAAAATAATTGAAATAATCGATTGGACTATTTCCCAATATAAAGATTTTCGGATTTATTTCGGAGCTACCTTCGAAATCTTTGATTGATGGGTAAAAATACGGGTACTCTTGTACTTTTGGTTCGGATTCGCCACTAGTCCAAGCTTCATTTTCAGCCATTGCATTGTTGGATACTACTGTATCAATACAACCGTAAAGAACAGGCGAGCGAGGCAGGCTTATAGATTGCGCGGAGCGTTGCGTTTGCGCGAACGAATTCGCAATACGCCACCTATAAGGCTTTTCGCGTATACCGTGTCATCATTCACCATATTGTATTCGCCATTTTTGATTTGAGACTAGACTGATTTGGACATCAGTATCGTAATAAGCGACCCCGAAAACCCCTCGAGTAACAAGTTTCGGGCCATAATCTTCAAATTTTTAAAATTTCTGGAATTCATCATCCGCCATCTTGGATTTGAGAATAGACCAATTTGGACATCAGCATCGTAATGAGCCATACAAAAAACCCCTGAGCAACAAGTTTCGGGCCATAATCTTCAAATTCTAAATATTTCTGGAATTCATCATCCGCCATATTGCATTCGCCATCTTGAATTTGAGAATAGAGCGATTTGGATATCAGCATCGTAATGAGCGACCCAAAAAACCCCCGAGTAACAAGTTTTGAGCGATAATCTTTCCTGCCAAATTTTTTCCACTGGATCCAAAGTCGATTTTGCCCTGCGTCCGGGGTGGTCGATATATCGACCAGCAGTTAGATCGGGGCCTCCAAATAGGAAATTATTGACTTTATTTATAAATTTTACGTTTAAAAAGTCGATTTTAACTGAAATTTCCCCAGGCTCTAAAGGTTAATATATACGAGTACATACATCCTATCCTTGGGTCATATATGACCCGAAGGACTTAAGTGTAAGTATAAATGAGGGCCGTACGAGGGTTAAAAAAAGAATATCGCAAATTTAAGTATCCATTAAAGCACAGTTTTTAAACTTTCAGAATTTTTAAGAATTATTCCACATTTTTTAGATTTTTTCATCGTTTTTGGACGATTCAAAAAATTTCTGAGATTAATCTGACGATATATTCTGAAAGAGTCTGAGAATCTTAGAATTTCTCTCGAAATATTTTCTGAAATAAACCAAGAAATTTCTTTAAATTTCTAAAAATGGCTCAAAATATTTCGCGATCTTCTTGCTAATTTTGAAACATTTCTGAATGAAACTACATACACATCTAAATTCCATACGGCCGTATAATAATATAATTGCTTTTTAGATTTATCCACAAGACAGTCATGAAAAAAGTACATATCTATGTATATCCTTCGTAATTGTAAGTATTGACAAATGACTGAAATTGCAAATACATTTTTACTATAGCAGTAGTCTTTTTCTTCCACACTAATATATCAATTTAAATAGCAATTATAATAACATTATATCGCGTCGGATTTAGAATGCGTATGGATTCGTTGAAATTAAAAACATCAGAATTCATAAGAAAATTTAATTTAAATTTCTGAAGATACATATTTGCAGTGATGAAGAGAAAGAATAGACTCATAAAATAGAACGAAATTTATTTTTATATTATAATTTAATTTATCAATAGCAACTTTAATTTACTAATAGCAAATTTGATTGGACTGCACCGATGTATCTACGCTAAATACAGTTGACCTAATTCATCAGCACACTGGTTGTAAAATTTTACTCTGTATGTATAGGGGCAGTCGAGTCAAATTCACTATAAATACACTCCGCAAAAGAATTAAGGGATCACTCTTATAAGTTATATATATATTCAGCAAAAAAAAGACCGTTTTAAATTGGCTGTGTCCTTGTTAAAAATGATACAATGTCGATCGCCGTTTGAACATTTTAAAGGCTAAAGTTTCTGTCTCCAGAATCTTTCTCAGATTTTAAAAATCTCTATTGATTTCAAAGTTATGTAATCGAAAAGGGACACCCGACAGAGATGCGACGATTTTTCTTCAACTTTGGTAAGGCACACGGAGTGCAAAAAAAATCATAGCTAAGTTTCGTTTACTGCGTTGTAAAGCATAATTTTTCTTCTTTAATTTGCTATTTTGCGAATCGTTTTACAATATTTGTTCATTGAATTATTTAGTGTCAATGTTATCTTGTAATGAGCGTCCTTTATGAGCACGGTTTCTGCTTCGGTACTGAAAAAACTCAGTGAAAAAAAATCGTAGAATGGTTCACAAAATAGCAAATTAATGAAGAAAAACTATGCTTTATAACAAAGTAAACGAAACTATGATTCTTTTGCATTTCGTGTGCCTTGTCAAAATTGAAGAAAAATCGTTTCATTTGATGGGTATCGCTTTTCGATTAAATAACTTTGAAATCAATAAAGGTTTTGAAAATCTGAAAAAAAGATTCAGGAAGCAGTAAGTTGAGCCTTAGTCACCGGCAGTAGTCGAGTGGTCCAAATGCTGGCCTCTCGAAGACTGCTCGGGCGATAGGTCTAGGGTTCGAATCCCCCCGAGGCGAAATTTCTATATTCATTTTGACACTGAACACCCTGCTATGACCCTTACTTCACCCTGAACACACTGTTTCGACGCTGCTTTCACCCTGCTACTACCGAAAATGGAATTATGTAGGGTCAGCAGTGTCAAAGTCAGTGTCATTTTCACATGGACATGAACACTACTTTGACACTGAAGACACTGCTAGCGCAAGGGAAACCAGCAGGGTGTTCAGTGTCAAAGTGAATATAGAAATTTCGCCTCGGGCCGGCTTGCGGAAAAATAATTTTTCCGGGATCCGGGGATCGAGCTATGACCGGCTGTACTCGGGGTGGGGAGGGGGGGCTTCTGCATGGGGGACCCCCTTCCCCAGTGAGTGAGGACAGGGAGGGGCCCCCCTCAGGTTGGAACACCTGGGAGGGCTAGGGGACTCCTGCATGCCATCTGCATGGAGGCCCTGGGCTCACCAGCGGTCGTGGGCGGAGGGGGGACTCCTCTCTGTCTGAGTGGCCCCAAGTGTGGCTCGGGTACAATGGTCCAAAAAGGACTGAGTGCCCGTTAAATGCTAAGTACAGTTAAGTTGAGCCTTTAAAATGCTTTATCGGCAGTCAAGATTCTATCACTTTCGATAAAGGTGCAGCCAGTTTAAAACGGCCTTCTTTCTTGCGGAATACTCTCGTATAAGTGATCCCTTAATTCTTTTACGGAGTGTGTTTCACCAAAATTTCTCCGACTTTTTCAGAAAAATAAAAATATTACAATTTCTCAGAATTTCTCAAAAAGATACAAAATTGTAATACAGCAAATATTACATCACTTCATTCTCAAAAATATCCATAATCTTCCGGAAGAACTCAAAATAATTTGTAAGAATTTGTCAGAAAAAGTCAAAATATTGTAGCTTTATATGAAATATTTTTAAATTTCTTTCCTACAAATATTTATAATTTCTCAGAAATAAATATGAAATTAAATTTGTCAGAATTTCTTAAAAAATTCCAGGTTGAAGATTTCATCAGAAATTTTCTTATAGAGAGAGAGAGAGAAACTGAAATATCAATCTTGCTCGGAATTTCTCACAGTTTTTCATATATTACTTAGGAAAATTGATATTCTCATATTTCAAATATTCTCCTACAATTTTATTTCTCGTAATACTTCGTAGTCTTTTACATAGTTTTATAATTTCGTAGAGACACATCAAAATTCGTAACAAACCCTCATAAATTTAATCTTACGAGAAACTGCAAAATTTTGGGTAAACTCTGAAAAAATTCTAGGAAATATTTCCACCAGGGTCGCGCGCTGGTACCATTACGAATAGTATTGAATTAATCACTTCTTTCGATAGTAACCATTTGGTAATTTATTAGTGAAGGTAACACAAGGTGCCGCAGAGAGACACGACGAGAAATTAATTTATTGTTAGTGGGTGGTCTCACCTAGTCGCTTATAAGGAACATAGTCACAAGGAAAACGGAAGCTGATAAAAAAAAAGACCGTGAAGGATAGAGATCCATTACATAACTATGGGTCATTCTTTTATAAACCGTACGGATTTCAGCAGAAAATGAACTTGACTTTTTAAAATGCGATTAAATTTTCTTTCCTCCATCTTTTCACCATTTTAGAGAGAGAAGACACATATTTCGGGATTTTGCTGAACAAATTTTTTTTTGGAAAATATCCGCATATATGAATTTTCGATGCTTCGCTGGATTTTCTCCAAACCTCTTATACTTGAAATTCATTATCTCCAGTTGTACTTGTCGGATCAATGTCGATATTTTTTATTTTACACTTTGTTATGTTAGCTTTCAAACTGTATATTTACAAAATGTCTGATTGTTGGTAAATAAAAAAAAATAACAATTTAATTGCTTATGGTGCCCATCCACGTACAGGCGGACTGCAGTCCCGGACTGTGAGCGATCCCGCCTGCAGTCCAAATTTCGCCATACACGTACAGTTCGCCTGCAGTCCGTCGCCTGCAGTCCGTCGAAACTGTTAGAAAACTGCACGTGTGTGGCGGTTGATCTGCAGTCCAGGCCTGTCGTGCTAAACTTTCATTGATATAAAAAATTGTCTATCAGTTGCACTCCAGGGGCACCTATACGGTACCCGGGCGGTTCGACGCTCTCATTCCACGGGCGGTTGATCCTTCCACTCGAGCGGCGCCTCTATGGCATTCGGGCGGTTTGGTACTCGATATGTTTTATTTCCGATGTGCGAAAAGATTAGCGGTGCTGCTACAGTGCCGTCTACAATTAAAAAACGGAATCTGCAGGAAAAGTAAAAACGAGAAAATTGATGCTGCAGTCCCGAACTGCGAGCGATCCCGCCTTCAGTCCAAATTTCACCATACACGTACAGTTCGCCTGCAGTCCGTCGCCTGCAGTCCGTCGAAACTGTCAGAAAACTGTGCGTGTGTGGCGGTTGATCTGCAGTCCGGGCCTGTCGTGCCGAACTTTCATCGATGTTAACAATTTTCTGTCAGTTCAGGGGGGAGGAAAGGTGATGGAGGGGGTGGAAAGAGGGAAGGGAAGGGGAGCGGCGGCGGCGGCTTCGCCCTGGCTGGCAGACGATTGGTGGGGGACGGAGTTTTGAGTCGATCGTCGATCCGAAAAACTATTTTATATACTTTATATAACTAGCTGACCCGGCGAACTTCGTACCGCCTCAGAATCAATAAATGTTGTGTTAACTTAAAAACGAAATGTATTTTAATTACATTTAAACTAATTTAATTCACTTTACAGCAAGGCATTTGCTTTATTGAAACGAATCTATATATTCTGCTATTCATCGCGGAGACAAATCCAAGAGTCAAAAGTCATAAAAATCTGTCCAGCCGTTCTTTAGTTATAAATTGTGTAACTAACCCGATTTTATTTTATATATACAGATAAAGAGATTTTTGTTACCAATAAAGGTACCTACTTCTTGAGTTTGCTAGGGTGAAATCAGAAAAACGACTAATCTTCTTTGAATTTATCATTTCGAAGTTCTTTCGAAAAGTCAGTTGGTCTAGCTTGTTTTGGACCACAGATGACGTACTCGTAATCAGTCTCGAAACCTCTTCGCAACGAACGCTCGTAATCTTTGACTGAAGGCAGAGAATACCGATGAAAAACTATATGTACACGTGGAGCATCAGAACTGTATAGAATTTGTAGAATTTTCTTTGAAATATTGCCGAACGACTTTGGCACATCTTTAATACGACGAATTAAAAAAAAATCCATTAACAATTACGACATCGATTACGGGAGGTAACGTACTGTCATTTCGCAAAGTTTTCGTCATCCTTCAATTTCTGAGCCGTTGAAATGTGAGAAACGCGGTATTGCATCATACACAGTCAAACAGTGGTATCTACAATAACCGTCGGTGCACATATCGCTTTTTACCTAAGCAGTTAGCATATACCGCATTTAGATTATCGAAAAGTTAAAGGGTATAGCCGGATAAGCATATGAAAACTACCCCCGCTTGAATTTCTCGCTTGAATTAAAAAGGAAGAAATCGTACTATTTGAATTCCCACTTCTCTTAATTTGATAACAAATACAACAACCGCTTGAAGCACTGATCGATTATCATTATCGCGCATAGAAGGAAGCATATTTCGTATTTCATTTATATTTTTATATGAGAAACCAGTCAGTAACTTCACTTGATCTTCAGGATAAGAGAAATTACTTATTATTCCTATAAGTAAAGAATCGCGGCCTCCAGCAAGATTATCTAACAATTTTTGTAGATCAGAGGTTTCTACAAAACTTGAATTAAAAATCACTTTTAAAAGGAACAGATCGTCTTCGTAGAACTTTTCTTTGATCAAATGATTTTTGCAGCATCGATTTCCAATAGGAATAAATACTCTTTGTTTAATATACGCTTGCTTTCGAGCTTCAAAAGGAAAATGACAGTTAATAATTCGATACTTTCGGATTGAATCTCTTCATTTCCACGATGTAAATTAAATTCATAATCAGGATCATCTGTACATTGGCATTCTTTTACCTAAAAACGTTGTCGATTTCTCGTATGTCGATAACTTAACAACATAATTATAAGGAACAAAATAAGCTTCCCTTTTCTCACAACCATGTTAAATATTAGACACAAGGGGTATAGATGCAAAACCCGCCAAGTTCATTTTTGTCAAATTTGAGGTAGATAGCGCAAATTTTTCTTTATAAGTACGTGCATAAGGTCGAACATAATTTAGGTGCAAATTCCACATGAAACCGTTAATAACAATATAAGGTAGAAAATACGCTTGCCAATGTAAGGCAATGGCCGTCTGCACCAGTTTTTGACGTTTCCTGTGAATTGCTATAAATGTGACTTGGCGGGTTTGGCATCTATACCCCTGATATATTTCTTCTTCCAAACACAATTGATCGAACTGAACTGTCTCATGAACTGTGCGTGTATGGCGAATCATCCGGCGGCCTGCAGTCCCTGGACTGTCCGGCGACGGCCTGCAGTCCGCAGAACTATGCGTGTGTGGTCAATGACAGTTCGGGACTGCAGATCAGAACTGTCAGTCCACGGACTGCAGTCCGCCTGTACGTGGATGGGCACCATTAAACAGTTTTTACATGCTCGTCCCCACAATAAATTGATTCGGGAAAAAAGCCATTTTGTTTGCCATTCTCTCATCTGATAAACCCATTTTACGAAAAAGTGGGGTCTTCATTAGGTCGGAAGATATGAAATAATTTCAAGCGCAGGTCATGCAGCGCGCAACGAGTCGAAGCGTGCCGCGTGCAACAAGTTGAAACGTGTAGAGCTTTCAATCGAGAGAATACACATGTGTATTCTCTTGTTGTACAATGTTGTACAATGTATTCCGTTGTTCAAAAACATAGCATACGTATGTAATAATTAATACCGTAGTGAATATCGTGAATAAATAAATACCGTAAAGTGGGGATACTTTGTGACAATTTTTGGGTTTTTTGTTCCTAGAAATAATATTATCGCTTAAATTTTAAAACAAAAATTACCAGTCATGAGTTTAAACCTTCCTCTTTCATATAACGTTAAAAAGTTTAAAGTCAGATCGTCAGTTTTGAAAGAAAACAATTAAAGTATGCATCACAATTTAACCCCGGGAGTGGGGTTACTTTGTGACATTGTAAAATTATGTATTCTGTTGCGTAAGTAGCGTTATGACAAAGTATTATCTGTGGCTGATGTTTAGAAACAACATATAGAGTTTTAAAGTTGTAAAAAGTCATCAGCGGATAAAATTACGCACTTTTCGACAATGTAAAATAAAGTCTTTATTTCATCAATACAAAAACATGTTTTCTACTAAATTACTAGCTCTTAACGAACATTAAAAAATTCTTACATAGGTATCACAAAACGTAAAGAACTTGTAAAATAAGGCCAAAATTAAGGTTTATTAAGTACAGCTGATTTCTGGAACATCAAAAATTTCCCTTCTTCCTCGCTTTCGTGGTGCTTCAATTTTCATAACGATTTTCTCGTTTTGATAGAAAATTTCATCTCTATTCAATGGCCATTTCCATTGTTTTCCGAAGGGTGTCATGGCATTAATGATTGCCCCTTCCTTTGTCGTGCTCATAATTTCACCAGGATACATTTTTCCTTCGTATTTGACCAAAACGAAATTTCCGACACTTTTATCCTTTTTAGAGAAGCTGTTACCTCTTATATGTTCTTGGTCTTGATCCACTTCATCATCGGACAATTCTTCTGGACTATCTCCGCTTTCCTGGTATTCAACGCTGTCCTCATCTGAGCTACTGTCAGCATTCTTCCTTGTTGTTCCGCCGTTAGTTGAACAGCTCGGTACCGCTGGATCAGGAGCATCATTTCCAGGATCCTGCAGATCAGCAGCGGTGATACTTCTGCCTGGTGGCACATTGACTCGTTTTCTTCTTCTGATTGTCCTGGTGGAAACAGTTTCTGTTCGGGTCTTATTCAGATGTTGTATGAAACTGTCAGCTAGAGCATCTTTAATAGCATTTCCCTCAAGTGACCGTGTGCATAAGCGAGCCAAAACAACATCTCGGTTAAGGGGATATATTCCAGCCTTTTTCGAAATCCCGACTAAGTTTTCTAGACCTCTCACTTCGAGCTTTTCCATAAGTTGTTTTAGTAATTTTGGAAATTCGTCCTTCGGGGTGGTGGACAGTCTACTTCCATGACTCGTTGATTTCCAGTCGCTTAAAGTGTTCCTCCAGTTCTCCTTCATCGACCGAAAGTATGCTATATCGACAAGCGTATACTGCTAACACAATTGCAGTCCCGCATCTTAAATTAACATTAAATTGTTGATTGAAAGGTTTGATATAAAAAACCTTACATCCCATACCCCCAACCCGTTAGAAAGTTATCATGACTTCTTAAAATGTGTGATTTACGTTGAACCATCAGATAATTGTTATTTTGGTAAGTGCTCTGAGTGTCCTGGTGCAGAACATTTAATCGACGAACTGGAAAATATTTTTGACCAAAATTTCATTGACGAAATTACTTACAGACAGTGGACAAACGTTGACAGAACTAGGTACCCTGCAAGTTATGATATCCGTAGTTGATGAATACTTACACAAATTAAAGACCGGTTTGGAAAAATTACTTCTTGATTCATTTCTTGTGAAAAAACAAAATCAATGTATGAAAAATAAAAAAAAAAGGAACTATTAGAGAATGAGTGCATTGCAATCTGTGATTTCTCTGAAAATTATGCTTTTGTTGTTCAAAATGCTGCACAAGGCTTTCACTGGAATAAATATCAGGCTAAAGTGCACCCATTTGCAATTTACTACAGACATGATGACGGCAATATCCAATTAAAAAGTTTTGTGATCATATCACAACGTTTGCACCACGATACTATAGCAGTTCATGTGTTTCAAAAACATTTAGTGGATTTCATTAAAAAAGAATTAAGCAAAATTTCAAAAATCATATATTTTTCTGATGGGTCAAGTGCGCAGTATAAAAACAAAAAAAATGTCAATCTCACGCATCATAAAATAGATTTTGGTCTAACTGCAGAATGACACTTTTTTCCAACGTCCCATGGCAAGGGTGCGTGCGATGGATTGGGTGGGACTTTAAAAAGGTTGGCTCTGCAAGAACTAGCCTTCAAAGAACATCCAATCCAATCTAAACGCCGAAATAGTTATTTGAATGGGCGAATGAGTCTTCCTAATATTTCATCACAATTTGTAACAAGTAAAGAATATGAACAGGAAGAAAAAAATTAGAGGCAAGATTTAAAAACGCTATAACCTTAGAAGAGACGTTGACATTTCATTGCATTATACTAATCGCGAAAAAGAAAGTGCAAGCCAAACCCTTTTCATTGCAAGAAGAAAATGACTCAATAGAAGTTAAAGTCATGGAATAAAATATATACTTTTTATAATACGTCGATAGAAATTACATCTAATAATGGATTGTAAGTTTATGAATAAATGTACTTAATAATTCCTCATAGACTTTTAATTAATTTTATTACTTGAATTAGTCTACCTTATTGATATTAGATAAGTTTTCCTTATGTTCCGAAATATAAACTGCTTCAGTTTTGAAGTTCTTTTATATGTTGGCATTTTAACATTTACTTTAGAAACTAGAATCACTTTTTATTTGTCCTTTTTCAGATTATGTGCATTGATTGTTATTCATGAATAAAATCAACACACATTTTCAAACTAATGTAATATAATAAACATTTACAAGCGAAAAATAGGTGCAAGTCTGGACGGACTGCGTAAGATCTATAATACACGCGAAGCTCGCTGCATGACCTGCGCTCGAAAATATTTCATATCTTCCGACCTAATGAAGACCCCACATTTTCGTAAAATGGGTTTTTCAGATGAGAGAATAGCAAACAAAATGGCTTTTTTCCCAAATCAATTTATTGTGGGGGCGAGCATGTAAAAACTGTTTAAACAATTAAATTGTTATTTTTTTCATTTACCAACAATCAGACATTTTATAAACATATAGTTTAAAAGCTAACATAACAAAGTATAAAATAAAAAAAGATCGACATTGATCCGATAAGTACAACTGGAGAGAATGAATTTCAAGTACAAGAGGTTTGGAGAAAATCCAGCGAAGCATCGAAAATTCATATGCTGATATTTTCAAAAAAAAAAAATTTTCGGCAAAATCCTGAAATACGTGTCAACTAATTTCATATAAATAAGTTGTAAACAAATTTTCAGACAATTCTAAAATGTCAAGTTCAACTTGGTGTACGGTTTGTAAAAAATGACCCCTATATCCTATGTTCTGAAAGATGATTAAATATTGATCAAAAATAACAGGAGATATAAGAGTTCTTGCGAAAAAAATGCAATATCTTTCAAAATAATGTTTTATTATTATTTGTAAAGATCATTGAATTTATTAAGGCGAAAGAAATAACAACTGGAAAAGAAGGTACCCATTATTCCCCACCTGTAGTGTTAAATTTCGTCGAAGAGTGAGTTTAAAAAAATAATACACCTTTATTATTTTTCACATTCTAACTTGCAGCCTTTATTTGAACAATATTTTGGCTCTGTACAATACTTTTTTGAGCAATCATTTAATAATATTAATCATTGAATCATATCAATATTTGTCATAATAAATTGGTTACAGTCCCGAAATACACGTGTAGGTATAAGAATATTATGAAGTAGGCGCCGAAAAATATTTTTGCGAGGAAAAAGATTTATGTTAACGACGATTTCTTTTAACGAATGTGTGTGTGTGTGTGTGTGTGTGTGTGTGTGTGTGTGTGTGTGTGTGTGTGTGTGTGTGTGTGAGAGAGAGAGAGAAGGAATAAAATATTCTTACGTACGTGAAATAAAAAGAAAAAATACCTTAAAAAAAGTCGTGTCGTGGTAATTTCAATTTTCGAATCTCTTATAACATAATATAATGGACATCTACAGGAATTCAAGCTGCACGTGTTGTATTCGATTAGCATTATACGAAACTTTCTTTCCCGCCAATAAAAGATGCTTCCAAGCAGTCCGACAATTATAAAATAAAAATATTATAATGTTCTGTTATGATCCTTACACAAAATTCAGCGAGCAATATTACCATAATATTTAAAAATATTGTGAAAATCACGAAATAGTGATACCATCTGCATCGAAAAATACTACCTATCGATGATACTACCGACAATGCTATTGAGAAGACACTATTGGAAATACTATTAACAATTGTAGGTAATAATATTCTTGCCAATAGTAATAACTAATCAATAGTATTACTATTGATCCTAATAGTACCGCTATGGATTACCAATAGTATCTATTACTATCGGCCCCAGTAGTGTCACTATCGATTCCCAAAAGTATTACTAATGGTCCCAATAATGCCATTACTCATTCTTGCCATTTCACAAATTATATCCTTGGCTACTACTCTAATGGAGAAATAAGACTAGAATAATAATACCATAGTCACTACTTGATACTTTTTAATGAACCGTTCAATATTTTGTAATAATCTTACGCAGATGTCCCATGGATGACCACGGAACGTCCGTGGGATTCCAATGCTAAGCCTGATCACGTCCTAGACTCATTCTAGAAGTATCCTGTAGGCCCTCTAACGAGACATCCATAAAACGTTCCCAGGAAGTCCAAACGCGTCCCACTTTGACCAATTCAGGAGTAGAGAGTTTAGGTATTTAAGGATAATCACACGACGCGATATTTCATTGTCCTTTCGGGGATGTCATGACCTCGGGATGACCTGTCTAGGTAAGTACAATATCAATTGAATAACGTACACGCGCACAAATAACAAGCCTTATAGTACTCAGTCTTGTTGAAAATGGCAAAACCATCTCGACAAATTTTCTATTTTCACTACGTAGACCAACTGCCTTCCTCCCTTTCGATTTTCTTCCGTCCAGGATTTGCAGTTTCATCACTTTTGCTTCGGTACACCGATGGTCCTTGCACGGTACCGTTGTCACTTCAATTAACTCGGAGCTATACGGAGAGACCTCCGCCTCCGATGTTGATAGACAGTGTAAACGAAGTTCAACGAGGAATTTCTTCCTCGAAGAAGGATTCTTTAGTTTTTTTTTACGCGACGATTAAAATATTTTACAGCCCCACGGCAATATAACTAAAACATTTCGCGGAGTCTCTCGCCAGTACTAATTCTATTTTATAAATCTATTATACAATGCGCTTAGATTGAGGTTTATAGAATACCGGATTCGATTAATATCTTAGCTCGTAGGAACATCCATGAGCGACGAACATTCATGCGGTTTACTTAAGCGTCGCATGGTAGTAATTGTCAACTTTGGTGCGGTGAATATATCAGCAAACGTTCAAAAATATTCAGCATATTATTATTATCTGCTGCTTATTGAACTACCCATTGAAATTCTTATAAGCACTACTGCAGTTAGAATTCGTCGCTCTTTGAATAGCCGAACGAATCCAGGTCGTCAATCAAGTCCATGGCTTTCAAATCTTTTCAATGGATGACATCTCCGAACCCTTCGATCCTTACGGTCTTCATACTACTGGCTCCACTGAATGTCGATTCTCCTCTGAAGACACGGAAGCCCTCTCCTTCTGAGTTTAATCGATTAGCTCGATTCTAAATTTCAAGAACACTTGGACTCGAAAATTTACGAATCTTCGTTTAAATGCTTTGGCTAACATACCGAAATTCTCACAAAAATTAATTGCTGACTTTCTTTTTCTCCCGAAGCCCGGCAGCTACTTGCTGCCTATTGCTACTCGCCGAAGAGTCGCTTCTGCACAAGAGAACGTTCTTATACGCGCTTCTGTACTCAGAACTCATGACCACGTAGATCACAGGGTTGATGCAAGTGGTCAGGTAGATCAAGATGTACCCGGCGATGTTCAGACCCCTCCAATCGATGACGTCCCTGAAAGTCTTGGTAACGGTGATCGGCAAATAGCATATGAGAAAAGACAGGAAAATGACGAGGATCATCTTCAGCAGCTTCTTGTCCTTGGTGCTCATCTTTCCCGTCTCGCAAGTCTTGACTCTACCCACACGGCCGAATCTCGAGCCCGTTCTCGCAATGTTGACTCTTCTGTCGGCCTTTCTCTCGGTCGAGGGCGAGTCCGATCTCGAACTGCCGTAATCCTCGGAAATATCGTCGTACTTGGTCGCCAGAGGACTCGACGAATTCTCGGGGGAGTCCTGCAGGTATCGCTTGGGCACTTCGAGACGATTATGTTCGGCTCGGGACGAACCGGTGGCAACGACCTTGAAATTTTGCAGATCCAAAATCTGTCTCTCGCACGGCCGATCGACGTTCGTCTTCCGCTCCTCCCCCGATCGGATTTCCGGCTTGGTGAGCCTGAAATTTGGAACGATCGCACGGTTCAGGCTTCGCGATCGACTCCACGATGAGTCCGCATCTTCGTCTCCGTTCTGACTCTGGTAGCCGATGTCGATGAAGGGTATGTCGTCGTTGTCGTTCCCACCCGGATGCGACCTGACAGTTTCGTAGGTGGTCTCGCTGAAATCGAACGCGTCACGCTGCCGATCACCGGGTGCGGTTTTCGAATTCCTCAGCTGCTCCGAGTTCTCCAAACGTTTCTTCGATTCCCCAAAAGCGACGCTCTGACTCTCGGCTGATTTTTCTTCCACATTTCCGATACCGCTCCGCGCGAGGGGGCCGTTTAAGTTTTCGCCTCGACTTCGTTGACGCGTCAAGGATGACTCGAGTGAATCGTCCCGTTGCACGAGCTTCGGCGGCTCCTCGGGTCCCTCTCTGGTGCTGTCTGACGTATCGTCTGCCTCTTCGTCCCCAAATGTGACGTTCTGTCCTCGCGGATGTTCTCCGCACCTCGAAGAGGCGCTTCTTCTCGGGTTTGCGACGTTCTCGTGTGGATCGCCGTCCAACGGGAAACGACGATAGTGTTGCGAAACCGATTCCGGTTTCTTCGAGAAGTCGTAGACGAAGAGCGGAGCGTCGCGATGACCCGGGCTGTGTCTGGGCGACGCGGCATTCGGGAAGCTCGTCTTCTCCGTTCTCATGGGAGAGGTACCGTTCTCGGTGGTAAGGGTGGCTCCGCAGCTCGAACCTATGGCGGAATCTTCGAGGTTCTTAATGTACTTTACCTACAACAAGAAAGGAGGGTGTTTCGAATGAGTTCTTTTGGGTTCATTGAGCAGAACAGTCAGAGTGAGGAAAATTGATATTTTCCACGTCATCGCGAATCTTTCTTTGTACGCTCGTAGTCTATTTGCGTGTGAATAGAACTTTCGAAAGTAATATAAATAAAAGGTACACACGCAACATAATAAATGGAGTTACCGCCGAGACGAGAAAATATGAACCTCTTATTTCTCGATGAACTCTGAGTTTGGACAATTTGGTTAAAATGAAAACGCGTCAATAGAGTATCTAATTTTTGAAAGCGACAATTCTGCTGATAATTTTTGTTATGATGCTGTATACCATATGTCGCACGGAAAACCGATCAGGTGGGGGCCGTCTGAATTTGAACTCGGCACTGCTTGGACGATGCTCGATTGATTCATTAAGAAACTCAGAAGGCCCCCACCTGATCGATTTTCCATGCGACATATGGTATAATACATACAGGAATATTATCGGCATAATTTTGAAGGATCTATAATTTCTGTAATATTATACGGGCAATATATACCGTGTACCTACACTGAGGAAAGAATCTTGCTTCGAATAATTAAATTATACATTTTTATAAAGCAGTAAATTTTAATGCATTTTTAAAAATTATCGCCAAACAGCTGAAAAATAATATTTTCTGTATAAGATACAGTGGTCAAAATTGTTTTCCTTAGAAACGCCATTAAATTCTTTCCACTAGTTTCTATAGTAAAATATTTTGCAAAATATTATATTATGTATTTCTGTGTCCACGTTTAGAAATGCTAGTCAGTAAATATTATATTAGGATCAGATAAAAGCTGATTTTACGAATTTCGACGGATATTTTTAATTATTTTATGCTTCATTAACACTGGGTTATGTTCGATTCGCAATTGGACATGCGTTAAAACAAGGGTTCTGTTCTACAACATAACATGAGACGAATTGATAACGAAATGAAACAAAATATTTATATTTTTTTCATGAGGAGATTCATACTTCAAGAGTAGATTTGGTCAATTCAGTGGTGACCTTATTCCTCCTACTCCGTATTGCAGTGCGTCTCACTATATAGAAGCGTAGCAAACGATGATCGCGCTGCACGGAGTAACAAAGGCCAGAATAAAAAGAAACTCCTTCGGACTGCGTCCATTGACATCTGGGAGAATGGAGCAAGAACCGATAGCGGGATCGAGGCCGAAACGACCCCAGAATTCGAACCACGTAGCAATTAGAGCCCCGAAAGCGCAGGTCCAGGTACCCAAGACCATCAGTGCCAAGAACTTGGGTTTGTAGAGTCTGAAAACGACATTTTACGGACGTGCATCACATTGTAGATGCTTTGGAAAAAGAAGCAGAGTTTATCGACTCAAGAAAATGGAAGTCGATAGTCGAAGTTAAGAAAAGTGTCAAAGTTACGAATTGTAAAGAAGCGGAGAAAAAGATAACTCAGTTTAGATAGATCATTACCCATTGTACAGGGTGAATCGTTAATTCTATATTGTAAAAAAAAATATCATCTGCTTTCTCAAACTTACTCGCCAGGAGAGAAATTCGAATTCCCCTATTATTTTATTATCTGTACTGAGAGAAGAGTTTATTGATAGTTAATAAACATATGCTTGATTGTGGCGAAAGAAATATTTCGTTGGGCCAAGTAAATATATATTAATTATTAGAATATCTCTTTCATTCAAATAAAATAGAGTAATATCTAATTGAATATTTACTTAGCCCAGAGAAATATTTCTTTCGCCATAATTAAGTATACGTATATTAACTATAAATAAACTTTTTTTTTCAGTGTATAAGATGTTATCCTATATCGAAAGGAAATTTAAATTTATAATGTAGCAAGATAATGGCGATTCAAGTTTTCACCCTGGCGAGTAAGTTTGAGATCGTATGATCTAAGATGGTGAGAGAGAGAAGAGAGAGGAGAGAGAGAGAAGAGAGAGAGAGAGAAGAGAGAGAGAGAAGAGAGAGAGAGAGAGAGAGGAGAGAGAGAGAGAGAGAGAGAGAGAAGAGAGGAGAGAGAGAGAGAGAGAGAGAGAGAGAGAGAGAGAGAGAGAGATGAGAGAGAGAGAGAGAGAGAGAGAGAGAGAGAGAGAGAGAGAGAGAGAGAGAGAGAGAGAGAGAGAGAAGAGAGAGAGAGAGAGAGAGAGAGAGAGAGAGAGAGAGAGAGAGAGAGAGAGAGAGAGAGAGAGAGAGAGAGAGAGAGAGAGAGAAGAGAGAGAGAGGAGAGAGAGAGAGAGAGAGAGAGAGAGAGAGAGAGAGAGAGAGAGAGAGAGAGAGAGAGAGAGAGAGAGAGAGAGAGAGAGAGAGAGAGAGAGAGAAAGAAGGAAACAGTGAGACTTACTTCGGATAGAGACTGGGGTGACCGATCATGACGTATCGATTGATCGTAATGGCCAAGACCGTGAAGATGCTGACGGCGAGCAGCCCGTACCTGAGCAGGGGAAAGAGCCTGCAGAGCAGCGGTCCGTACAGCCAGGTACCGTGCCAGAAGGTCGACGTGGCGAGGGGTAGGTTAAAGCAACAGAACATCAGGTCGGACAGTGACAAGTTCATGATGAACACCGCAGTCGCGTTGCGGAGCTGTAAATTGAAAAGTCAAATATGGTAAGTATACATATAACTTGACTATAGTATATGAAAGTGGGATAAACTCCCCAGTTTTTGTTCAACTTTGAACGCGATTATCTCGAAAAGCAATGGAGATATATAAAAAATCAAAAGCAGCTTTTTTATAGTAGAAACAAAGGGAACCATCTTTCTTTTAAACTGTTTTTCTATATCTCCAATAGTTTTCAAGATAATCAATTTATAATTTACACTTAAACCGGAGTGTTTAACTGACTTTTACCCTATAGGAAGGACTAAACTGTTAAATCAGGTAGCTGGCATTTTCACGTTTTCTCATATATATATTCCACGTAAATATCTTATACGTATTGCGCGCGATCGTATATCTTCACGCGTGTAAAAAGATTCTATGAAATTTAAGGAGGGAGTCGCTTTCAGTGAGCGATTTTCGAGGAACACTTAAGAATCTTTTTCCTCGCTCATGCCCATTTCGAGGCCTTTTCCAGCCTATTTTTAAACCGTAAAATGGCGTTTTTTCCACGTGACACCGTCCGGGAGTCCGCAGGCTGTTAAAAGATTGCTTAGTCCGAAATGGGTCCTTTTTCCAAACTGATAAACGCGTAACGTGAAATGAACCCTGTATACTTCTGTTTATTTTGTTTTGAGAAATAGGCAATCGTAAGAAAAAATAGTAGGGTGACTTCGCCGGTTTTCGACCAGATTACATCAGTTTGGTTTTCAAAAATGCGCAAATCCAACATATACATATCGAATCCACAGGAACTATAAAATTGGCCTAAATGTTAAAAATGTATCTAAATCTTTCTGAAAATTAAAAAGTACGTATATGATAAAAAATTCTGTTTTTCCCAATTCTCGACCACCCATTCCCTAAGGTTAGTTTTAAACCGTAAGGGGGTACCACTTCTTATAAGTGTAGTTGAATGGTGGCTTTATGCAGTGGCGAGTCAAAAATATAAAAAATGTGCTGATATTCTTATTTTCAAAGCTGGTCGAAAACAGGATGCGGTCGGCTAAGCGGCGAAGTCGCCCTATATGGGGCATTCTATGTCAAGACAGCCACTTTTTTTCAAGGGGGTCTCAAAAAAATCGGATTTTTATTTACATAGTCGGGTCATTCTCAATTAATGTCCCTAATTTGAAACTGAAAATTCTGATTTTTCGAAATACAATATTTTGTCATTAAATCTTATTACGGAGTAGTAAACATTGTTATTACCGAAGTTATAACAAGATTCGTACAGATTCTTTGTTTAAAAGTTAAATTTTTATGACTTTCTTGATTAGTATGTCGAGTTCGTCACTACAACAAAAACCTTGCTATAAAAATGAATGTAAGCATATGATTTATTTAAATAGGAATAATTTTAAATTTATATTTCACTTACTCTCTCAAATTATCGGAATATTTTATTAATTTAATCTAAAAAGTAAGGTGGTTCAGTAAGGCAAAAAAATAATGTGAAGAACTTGACACGTCTTGTGACGGACCTAACACGGTGAAACATAGCTTAAGTTTCAGCAATTAGTTCGACTTTTAGTTAATAAAATACATTGCCAGTGATTTTCAAACACGTTATTCATAAACTTTTTCAAAAAGAACTCTGATTTCTAATGGAAAATTTAACTAAATGAGGCTTTTTACTGACTTTCTTCATTAAGCCAAAATGGGTTCATAAAATGAAGAATTCGCTTTGAGACATTTATTGGTGGTTCAGTAAGGTAAGAAATATTTTCTTTAAAGGGTACCAAATCTTGTCCTCTTTAGCAGGCAACTCAGCAATAGATTTCTTAGCTTTCTTTACTCTTTCTAGACTTTTCTTTAAATATTCTTTTTTTTCTGGATTTTGTTTTATCTTTTCTCGGCATCTTTTAGCTCTTTCGCGGCTTGTGTAAGCGCCATATCTAAAAATGTTGATTTACAGTAGATATTTGTCAGGTTCGTCATATATCGGTCAATTTCGTCACAAACTAGATCGTGATGAACCTGACCGTGACGAAGCTGAGAATTTCATAAAAGCGTGCCAAAAACAAATGTAAAAATACAAAAAAGCCCATGCTTGTTAGTCTAACCTAATTTATAATTTGCATAAAACAATTTTAAACGTTAGTACATTGCAAAAATTATTTGTTTATTTCGTAATCGATGTGACGTACCTGACACTTAATAAACACACTTTCCAGTTAGCAACAATTTTGTTTAAATTATGGCAGAATTCTTAAAATGTAACACGGTTTTTCCACAAACCATGAACTAGGTATAAAGGCTGGCTCATTTAGGGCAGACAGTTGAAGTGAACAGTAGTTCCGTCTGTATTTGTATAAAAGAAATAGAGAGTGTGACAAACCTGTCACGAAAACATGAGACAAAGCATTTTACTTTTTTTAACCAAGTAGAAAAGAAAAAGTCAATTTTTTTTCTTTGAAACAGTTATTTCAATGTTCTAGCAATATTTTTACCAAGTTCTACCGAAATAATTCTATTTATTTTGATTGTAATATTGATAAATCTGACTAAAGGTATGGTAGGGACCGTGACGAATCCTGACACTATTAGCACATTTTAGGCATGATAAAAACTGGAAAATATTTTTAAACAGTAATATCGATAATGGACTGAAGTACGTATACTTGGAGCGTTATATAGCGGGTTTTAATTTAAAATGATATAGTACTAGAAAACATTTCATTACACTGAGACGGTAAATATGGACATTAAATGAGAATGACCCAGTCATACTTGATGAAAAAACATTACCTAAATTTTTTTTAGATTTTTTCGCGCGCCGGTGATGGTATACATCGATTTGAAAAATAAATTTTAACTTTAAAGAGTTTCAAGTGTAGGTACTATTAACGGCATAAACAAATTTGTATACATGACAGTTTTTGTTTCTTTCTTAATTTTTCAAAAAAAATATATCAAAATTTTTAAGTGACATTAAAAGGCATTTTCTTACTTTCTTAGGCATTATTTGGTCAGCTATTTCACCGACTCATTCGTTATAGGACGTTTTTCATCTGGGTGCAGGTGGCGTGAGCATTTTGCTCATCGGGTGAGTGATCGTGTACAATATTTTTTTCTGGTTTTGGGAACTGAAATAATTAGGTAAGTGATATTTTTACATATAATATTATACAGTGTGGTTTCATGTTTTTATTTTTACTTCCTTAGTTGGTGAAACATGAGTCGCAGCAAACAACTTGCAGATATGGGCCGGGAGGTGTATGTTCAAGAGCTGGCGTACAAAATGTGCAAGAGTTTTCTCCTATCTGATACAATTCTAGTGAATTACAATTGGGCTGTAAAACGTCACTGTATAGTTAGCCGGTCTGGTTTTGGGACGCCTGGCGTTCGCGCGCCACCAAAGGTGTCAGAATAATTAGCTTCGTGCAACTGTTTTCTGCTACCTCTAAATTCATTTGTAATTAGTCTATGCAATAAAATACTGTAAAGTTATAGAAAAAATTAAGTTCATGCAAGTGTTTTCTCCAAACTCAAATTTTTCAATATGTTAATTCATTCAACAACAACTATAAATGAACCAGTCAGACCTCATTTATATAGAACCCACTCACAATCAGTCAGCAGTTCAGAGAAGTTGCGATAATAAGTACGCGCGGCTTCTCAATAACAATCATAATATAATCATAATTTTACTGGAAACACTTTACTCATATCAAAAAAACATACAAAATATGACAATTTAAACAAAATGAAAATTAACGATTTCAGTCAAGACGTAAACAATGATTACACCAAAAGTAATGAAGGAAGGTGTAATGAAAGAACAGGGATAACAACTATTGAATTTTCAAAATCACTGTGGTCGCTGTTATCATTGTCACTGTCGCGTTGCTATTGCTAGAGCAAGGGTCATCTCAGCCCCTGGCGCGGCTATTCGATGCCACGAAAAGCACGCCAGACTCCGCCAGTAGTTTGGGTCTCGTCGGATTTTCTCAGCCATAACCAATAGAAAATTGTATATCCCCGCTTCTACTCCTTTGACCGCACCCCTAATACACAATGTGCAAGTCCCACAAAAAGTCAACCTCGATACTGCAACCCAGCAACACTCACTGTGAAATAAAGGACAGCGTCACTAACAAGGGAAGTTAGGCAACCCGGAAATCCAGAAAATTCCGCCATTCCGTGTGCAAGTAGAGTAGTGCAAGAGTAATACAAAAATACATGTCATTGGTGCCATATTACGGTTTTAAGAGGTGAAATCATCCCTTGAAAAAAATGCAGATTTTTCTTCTTCACGGAATAACTCCCGAACGGTGAAAGATAAGGGAAAAAAGTTGAAATAGAAGTTTTATGGTTTTTCTCGATCTCAATGACCTCTTTCCATACATCCCTAGTTTATTATGTATCCTTTTTTTAATTTAGAAAACCTCGAACTTTAAGGGGGGGGGGGGGGTCTAAATAGTTATTTTCGTTATGAGGGCGCTTCATGCCCTCATAACGAATTCTATTTTTTGTCACTAAGTGTCAAATACGAGGTTGACGATTTCACGCACTGCGCAACTTTTCACGAATTGGTGTGTGACAGATGATTTCACATGCGTCAACGACGCCCATGAAACCGAGTATTTGACACTGAGTGACAAAAAATTAATTTTTTTTATTGCCTTTTCTTATAGTAAAACAACGCTTGTTTCTCGAAACCAAATTTTAAAAGTCCGTGGACATCGTCATTTAAAAACTACTGCACCGATTCTTTTCAAATTATGTACACACTCTCTTTCTACATATAAAATACCAGACCCCTATGTCTTTCTTTTTTTTTTGTTACATTAAGGGGGTTTTACAGCAACAAAATGACGGACTTCTTCGTGAAAAATTGCCATTTTTTACTTCAACCACCAAAAATTAAAAAAAAAATTAAAGAAAAACGTAGGGGTCTAGAAAAACATCTGTTTTAACTAAATTGCTTTGATTTTTTGATTTGAGATAATTCTACGCTGAATTATAGTTTGTCCACCGGAAATCATCTTTCCTAAAAGGCGTCCTCGAAAATGCTTCGTCACCGGCTTATTTCTCAATATTTTGCAACAAAAAAATTACAAAATGTTGTTCGAATGATGCTTTATAACATGCGAAACATTAAAATATATCTACTTGAACAATAACTCTAAAATAAATTCGTAAAAATAGAGGTTTTTTTCCACCCGTTATACCCCCCCCCCCCCTTAAGGCCGTTTTGACGTAAACAGTGAAACGGTCTTGTGAAACGATATCTACATTTTTATTTATATACATTTCATACAGTTTTTAATTATTTTAGCAAAACACGTACTTACAATTACATCAATGAATCTCAACGATAGCGTTGAATGACGCAGGATCTATGCCGACATTGACGCCGATAGCCTTTTACAAACATCCCGGTTCACGTATTGCAAACATGCTTGGCTCGTGACTATTATCATTATATGTTGATAAGATATCCATCTTCCGTTCGTAAAAAATCTTATATAAACATGTTTTTTTATTAGTATAGTATAAATATGGCTGAAAGATGTAGCTTATTTCCAGTTACATTTACGACTGCAATTAGTTACCATTCTATTGGAAACAGTTATTAATCATTGCTCCAAAGGGTTTTAATTATAAAATGACGCCGATTAACGTTGCAAATGTAATAAACATGTTAACGACTACGTTTCAAATTACGGGGTTGGCACAGACTCCTATAACATCAGATGAAATTGAAGTTCATAATCAAATTCGTGACATTATAAACACTTTTAGAAACGTAGATCTCGTACCATTAATTGAATACGATTACGTATTGTATTTTGCTAATCCATCTGAACCCCATGGAGCACAGGTTCTAGAGTACCCTACAGTTTCAGCAGAAGAGGAAGATAATTTTGAACCTGCAGAATGCATTGTTGATAACGAAGGTGGAAAAGTCGACTTAAGTTATAAGAGAAAAGCTGTTGAATTTTGGAAAAGCGGAAAAAAGCCCGACGACCACTCACTAGTGTGCAGACAAATTTTCGCAAAGTTAAGTCTTTGCCACAGCTATATAGATGGGAAGAAAGTGTACAAAAGGGTGGAACGAATGCAGATAAAATTCGATTTATTACGGAGTACGTACTGCAAAGATTTGAAGAAGCTTGTGACAGAAGATCTATTATTCATGATATGGATTTAAGATTATGGGCTTTGAGGGCGAAGGACTTGGTGGACTTTTCCGAATTCAAGGCAAGTAAATGGTGGATTTGGAAATTTAAAAGAGTGCACAGAATCGTGTCTCGTAAAATAACCCCACAAAAACAGATTCTCTGTAAAAAAAAAGGGCGGCATGTTCATTCAGTGCCAACAAAAATTGATACCTACGTAAAATACTCTCCAAAAAAGATTTGAAATCAATTAAGATCGCCATGTTCCAGATTTATATATAAAAAGTAAAAGGCATCATTTGAAAGGAAAATTATTGTAAATCAAGTTACTAAAAAATTCGACTAAAGAATTTATACAAAAAATTGTAATAAAAAAGAACTTGCCGCGTTTAAGTTTTCATCTTTTGTCCACTATACCGAATAATTGGTAGTGCTTGGACGGTGCTAGAGTAATTCATAAATTGCACTGCCGAAGTCAAATTCAGAGAAATTTAAAAGGCCCCCGCCTGATTGGTTTCCCGTGCGACATTCGGTATACTGGTGGTATCATATAAGTGTATCAATTTATTTAAAATCTCATAAGTGCATAAACATCGAGTATAATTCTGTCTGAATTTTTTATTTTGAAGGGAAAAAACGCGGCAAGTTCTTTTTTGTTAAAATTTTTTTTATAAATTCTTTAGTCGAATTTTTTAGTAACTTGATTTACAATAATTTTCCTTTCCAATGATGCCTTTTACTTTTTATATATAAATCTGGAACATGGCGATCTTAATTGATTTCAAATCTTTTTTGGAGAGTATTTTACGTAGGTATCAATTTTTGTTGGCACTGAATGAATATGCCGCCTTTTTTTTACAGAGAATCTGTTTTTGTGGAGGGATTTCATTACTTTTTGGAATTTATTCATGAGGAGAATACGTACATGTAGAAGAATAGCTTTCTATTACCACAAAATTAAAGTCTCACATTTTATACCGATACGAGCCAATTAATTATAACCACTTACTTACTTTTGATTTATTCTCGTGATATTTTGAAAGGGATTTATAGACTAGAGAGAGAGCTCTTATATTTTTCACTTTGCCTTAGTATTTTGGAGAAATAAAACATATACCGCTTTCGAATTTACAGGCCATCGGATTTTTCTTATATTTTGGTCGTCTACAGAAATCCATGAAGAAGTTTTACCTTCAACTCTCTCTCTAAGTATACTCTTCCAATGACCATGACGAATTGTTTCATCACATGTAAAGATACCACATATGACAGTATATATGTTGTTACATATATTAACTCGAGACGTTGGAATAGTTTTAAGAAATCCTTTTGCATGCACCGCTGAAATTTCGCCCTTACTCATAAATAAATTTAATGTAATTATTACTACATCATTTACAGCTTCGATGCTGACCTTACGACTCATTTCAATCCGAGTAGAACATTCATTGCAAATATCATCATAAACATGCCAATGCGAATAAAAATCATCTATTAACTGTTGCAGATCAAGTATTCCGTTATGGTGGGGGTCCTGATTGGTCTACTCGCAAAGATGCGTATACGTTTCTTAGCGAGTAGACCAATCAGGACCCCCGCCGCAACGGAATACTTGAACCTGATTGGTCTCTTCGCTGAGTTGCGTGCACGCAAAGATACGAGTGACTCGAGAAAGGCCCCCCTGATCTCCCGGTAGCTGTCAAATCATGCATGTAACCTCGAAATCAAGTGTACAAGTGATAAGATAATTATTCGCGGGTTTCTTCGGTGAGTTTCCGCAAGTGTTTAAAGTAGTTACTCCATTATTGTAATCCAATTTTATTGTATCCCTTATTTTTCTGCCACGACTTTAATTGTTGATAGTGGATGGATCAGCTAATAAATTTGATTTTTATTCACTATCAACAATCAAAGTCCTGGCAGAAAAATAAGGGATACAATGGAATTGGATTACAGTAATGTAGTAACTACTTTATTATTATTTTTTCTTTATCGATATAGTCCCTCTTTCGTATTATACTATTCCACACAAGTTCGAATTTATATATCGACCTGTCAAACGTGAATTGTACATGTACCTCACTTTTATCTCATTAAGTATTACAGCAGACTCTGACATGTCATCTCGTACAGGTGCAACCGAAGAAGACCTAGCTCGTGTCCTGTCCGTAAAAAGATGACTGGATGGACATCGGAGAATATCAGACTTGTCACAGAGCGCCTATTACCCATGGTACATTTATTGCAATATGCGCTTTTCGTTTTAATTATTCCTGCTTTAAATAACTTTCACTTCTTTCAAAGTATTTACCTTGTACAAACTGTTCATCGTAGGGGGCAGCGATCAATGATTGTGACTAATCGTAGACAAATTATTCCTGCGATGATATTCCAGTTGCAAGGCATACACTAGCAAGTCAGCTTACAGCATCCGATGTTTAGTATCAACTTTACCTCTTTTGGAACACCCATCACCTGAGCATAATCACGATTACGTTAATGTTAATCGCAGAATAGACCGTGAGCTCGGGCACATTATCGCAGTAGTAGTTCGATACACCGAATTGCTTTTTAGTTTTAACAGACGAACTTGTCTACGACGAGTCGCTATTATCAGTCGCTGCCACCTACCACGAACAGTTCAAAAAAGGTTATTAGCTTGAAAGAAGTAAAAGTTATTTAACGCTGGAACAGTTGAAAGGAGAAACGCGTATTGCAATTAATGTACCGTGGGATATAGGCGTTCGGTGACAATTCTGACATTCTCCAATGTCCATCGAGTCATCTTTTTGTGGACAGGACACGAGCTAGATCCTCTTCGGTTGCACCTGTACGAGATGACAAGTCAAAAAATCATGAGTCTTCATGAAAATCTTCTTACCTACTCGTTCTGCAGTAATACTTAATGAAATAAAAGTGAGGTACATGTACACTTCACGTTTGAGAGGTCGGTATATAAATTCGAACTTACATATAGGATCAAGAGACACGGTAGTGTCTCGCGGCATGTTCGTTCAAGTAGTTCCGCGCTCAGACACGACAGCGCTGATGTCGCGAGCACCCGTGTCTCTTTACACCACAAATGTCTGCCCCCTGCACCCCTCAATTTTTACATCGAATGTTTTCAATAAATATACGGTTATAACCAAAACTATGCTTAGTTACGCTATATAAATCGACTATTCTCTATCGATAGAGACCAGAGTAAATGTTGTAAGTTACATATTAACAGAGATTTTTTCTTAGCAACGCGAAGTCACGCCCCTTGCGCCTAAAAGTCGAGAATCCGATTTCTCGGGCGATATATATATGTCAAAATCTCACAAAAATTCCGCCTGTCTTCGGCGATATTCGGCCATGGTCGGAAATGTGTACACAGATGCGGCCACACGCATACCCCATCAAATGTATGTGAGAGTGTGTGAGAGAATATATTCCTTGAATGTTTAGTTGTTTTTCAAAATTAATAAAATATTTCCATTCGCGAAACGATTAACCTCGCGTTTATTTCGATCCTCGGACGCGCTTGTTAATAAAATGTAAAAATTCAGTGTAATCGGAGTTATGAATCTCAATAGTGGTGAATGTGACAGACGCTCCGTATAGTTTAATAATCGTTTGTTTTTTTTTCGATAATCGGGATAGTGAACGGATGCAGTGCTGTGTTTCTCTGGTTGCCTGTGCATAAAGAGCAGGAAAGGAGACGGCAGTATCTCAGAAGAATTACCATCAGATAAGTTTAATTGCCATCTGACAGCTTTAACCTCACTTTCGATGGAAGGACAATTATCTTTGTGTTAATTCTATTTTTTGTTTCAGCGTCATGCGAGCACGAGACAAATCGATGGCTTTTCTTCTCTGTCACAATCAAAGCCGTGGGAGAAAAATAGGAGATGCAATGGAATTGTATCACAACACACAATCAAGTAATTACTTTATCATTATTTTTTCTCTATCGATATATTTCCTCTTTCGTACTATTACAAGTTCCAATTTACACACCGACCTGTCAAACCTGAAGTGTACATGTACCTCACTTCTATTTCATCTGTTCTTCGTCTCTGTTGTAATGACAGTCAATGAGGAATCACTGATACCGATTAGGGGGTTCGAGGGTTATTCCTTATTCTTTCTAGCACAGCATCGATATTTTACTGCACCTGTTTTCTTCTGGGACTTCCTAAAACAATTATAAAAACCCCATATGATTGTTATGTACAATTTGTTACAGATCGTATGCGAACCCGAGGGGGTTTCTTTCGAACGAAGGATCATCCACTTGTTGTTCCAAGAACCAGTTGCATTATTTCATTTGGCGAGCTGGATCTGCTGTGTCGAGTGCATGGACGTGTGCCACTTTAAATGGATATTTTGTAATTTCCATCGTTACATCAGAGGCGAAGAAGAGATGAAATAGAAGTGAGGTACATGTACATTTCACGTTTGATAGGTTGGTATATAAATTGGAACTTCTCTGATAGTATAATACGAAAGAGGAAATATATCGATAAAGGAAAAATAATAATAAAGTAGTTACTACGTTATTGTAATCTAATTCCATTGTATCCCTTACTTTTCTGCCACGACTTTGATCGTTGATAGTGAAGAAAAATCAAATTTATTGGTTGATCCATCTACTATCAACAATCAAAGTTGTGGCAGAAAAATAAAGGATACAATAGAATTGGATTACAATAATGTAGTAACTACTTTATTATTATTTCATCTTTCGTATTATACTATCACAAGTTCCAATTTATATACCGACCTGTCAAATGTGAAGTGTACATGTACCTCACTTCTATTTCATCTCTTCTTCGCCTCTAGTGTAACGATAGAAATTACAAAATATCATAACTTTTTTGTAACATTTCTGCAATATTTTACAATAATCGTGAACACTACCGTATGTTAGAAATATATATTTCTCGATAAATTCGAGAATGTTGCGAAACATCATAGAAACGTTTCAGTCTCATTACGTCGAAAGATCTCCTCGATAAGGTACAGCTCGATAAGATTGTACTTGTCAGGGCTGAATTATGTAGGATTTTTATAATTATTTTAGGAAGTCCCAGAGGAATACAGGTGCAGCAAAATATCGATGCTCTGTCCTAGAAAGAATGAGGAATAACCCTCGAACCCTAATCGATATCAGTGATTCCTCATTGACGTTCGTTACACCAGAGTTGAAGAAAAGATGAAATAGATGTGAGGTACATGGACACTTCACTTTTAACAGGTCGGTATATAAATTTGAACTTGTGATAGTATAATATGAAAGATGAAATATATCACTTTTAATAATACTGTCATTATTATCTATAGAATTAGTTAACTCAGATTAATATAGTTTCTTAATTTCTATGTAGAGTAAGTTGGGTATATTTTAAATAGTGAAATACTGAATATAATTGTGTTATTTATAATTTGTTACAGAAATAAACGTTCTGCTATTGAATTCCACCCAGAAGGACTCCAAATCATGTGCGAACCCGAGGGGGTTTCTTTTGAACGAGGGATCGTCCACTTGTTGTTCCAAGAACCAGCTGCATTAGTTTATTCGGTGGGTTAGATCTGCTGCCTCGAGTGCATGGACGTGCGTTCATCCTTCAATGTCCTCCCTACCATGATCTGCTGATTCTAACTTCTGTTGCCACAGCCCGAATGCTCGTCGAAGGTTATTCCTTATTCTTTCTACCTTTCTATATTATAGATGCTGCATCTGTATTCTTCTGGGACTTCCTAAAATAATTATAAAAGCCCCATATAATTCAGCTCTGACAAGTACAATCTTATCGAGGAAATCTTTCGATGTAATGATTCCGAAATGTTTCTATGATATTTTGCAACATTCGCGAATTTATCAAGAAATATATATTTCTAACATACGGTAGTATTCATGAATATCGCAAAATATCGCAGGAATGTTACAGAAAAGTTACTTGCAAAAACGTGCTTTGTGGGATGTAAATGATTATACCAGAGGCGAAGAAGAGATGAAACAAAAGTGAGGTACATGTACATTTCACGCTTGACAGGTCGGTATATAAATTTGAACTTGTGATAGTATAATACGAAAGAGGAAATATGTAAATAAAGAAAAAATAATAATAAAGTAGTTACTCCATTATTGTAATCCAATTCCATTGTATCCCTTATTTTTCTGCCACGACTTTGATTGTTGATAGTGGATGGATCAGCTAATAAATTTAATTTTTATTCACTATCAACAATCAGTCGCGGCAGAAAAATAAGGGATACACAATGGAATTGGATTACAGTAATGTAGTAACTACTTTATTATTATTTTTTCTTTATCGATATATATTTCCTCTTTCGTATTATACTATCCCAAGTTCGAATTTATATACCGACCTGTCAAACGTGAAGTGTACATGTACTTCACTTTTATTTCATTAAGTATTACTGCAGAACGAGTAGGTAAGAAGATTTTCGTGAAGACTCATGATTTTTTGACTTGTCATCTCGTACAGGTGCAACCGAAGAGGATCTAGCTCGTGTCCTGTCCACAAAAAGATGACTCGATGGACATTGGAGAATGTCAGACTTGTCACCGAGCGCCTATATCCCACGGTACATTAATTGCAATACGCGTTTCTCCTTTCAACTATTCCAGCGTTAAATAACTTTTACTTCTTTCAAGCTAATAACCTTTTTTGAACTGTTTGTGGTAGGTGGCAGCGATTGATAATAGCGACTCGTCGTAGACAAGTTCGTCTATTAAAACTAAAAAGCAATTCGGTGTACCGAACTACTACTGCGATAATGTGCCCGAGCTCACGGTCTATTCTGCGATTAACATTAACATAATCGTGATTATGCTCAGGTGATGAGTGTTCCAAAAGAGGTAAAGTTGATACTAAACATCGGATGCTGTAAGCTGACTTGCTAGTGTATGCTTTGCAACTGAAATATCATCGCAGGAATAATTTGTCTACGATTAGTCACAATCATTGATCGCTGCCCCCTACGATGAACAGTTTGTACAAGGTAAATACTTTGAAAGAAGTGAAAGTTATTTAAAGCAGGAATAATTGAAACGAAAAGCGCATATTGCAATATATGTACCGTGGGTAATAGGCGCTCGGTGACAAGTCTGATATTCTCCGATATCAATCGAGTCATCTTTTTACGGACAGGACACGAGCTAGGTCCTCTTCGGTTGCACCTGTACGAGATGACATATCAGAGTCTGCAGTAATACTTAATGAGATAAAAGTGAGGTACATGTACACCACGTTTGACAGGTCGGTATATAAATTCGAACTTGGAATAGTATAATACGAAAGAGGGACTATATCGATAAAGAAAAAATAAGGGATACAATAAAATTGGATTACAATAATGGAATAACTACTTTAAACACTTGGGGAAACTCACCGAAGAAACCCGAATAATTATCTTATCACTTGTACACTTGATTTCGAGGTTACATGCATGATTTGACAGCTACCGGGAGATCAGGGGGGCCTTTCTCGAGTCACTCGTATCTTTGCGTGCACGCAACTCAGCGAAGAGACCAATCAGGTTCAAGTATTCCGTTGCGGCGGGGGTCCTGATTGGTCTACTCGCTAAGAAACGTATACGCATCTTTGCGAGTAGACCAATCAGGACCCCCACCATAACGGAATACTTGATCTGCAACAGTTAATAGATGATTTTTATTCGCATTGGCATGTTTATGATGATATTTGCAATGAATGTTCTACTCGGATTGAAATGAGTCGTAAGGTCAGCATCGAAGCTGTAAATGATGTAGTAATAATTACATTAAATTTATTTATGAGTAAGGGCGAAATTTCAGCGGTGCATGCAAAAGGATTTCTTAAAACTATTCCAACGTCTCGAGTTAATATATGTAACAACATATATACTGTCATATGTGGTATCTTTACATGTGATGAAACAATTCGTCATGGTCATTGGAAGAGTATACTTAGAGAGAGAGTTGAAGGTAAAACGTCTTCATGGATTTCTGTAGACGACCAAAATATAAGAAAAATCCGATGGCCTGTAAATTCGAAAGCGGTATATGTTTTATTTCTCCAAAATACTAAGGCAAAGTGAAAAATATAAGAGCTCTCTCTAGTCTATAAATCCCTTTCAAAATATCACGAGAATAAATCAAAAGTAAGTAAGTGGTTATAATTAATTGGCTCGTATCGGTATAAAATGTGAGACTTTAATTTTGTGGTAATAGAAAGCTATTCTTCTACATGTACGTATTCTCCTCATGAATAAATTCCAAAAAGTAATGAAATCCCTCCACAAAAACAGATTCTCTGTAAAAAAAAGGCGGCATATTCATTCAGTGCCAACAAAAATTGATACCTACGTAAAATACTCTCCAAAAAAGATTTGAAATCAATTAAGATCGCCATGTTCCAGATTTATATATAAAAAGTAAAAGGCATCATTGGAAAGGAAAATTATTGTAAATCAAGTTACTAAAAAATTCGACTAAAGAATTTATAAAAAAAATTTTAACAAAAAAGAACTTGCCGCGTTTTTTCCCTTCAAAATAAAAAATTCAGACAGAATTATACTCGATGTTTATGCACTTATGAGATTTTAAATAAATTGATACACTTATATGATACCACCAGTATACCGAATGTCGCACGGGAAACCAATCAGGCGGGGGCCTTTTAAATTTCTCTGAATTTGACTTCGGCAGTGCAATTTATGAATTACTCTAGCACCGTCCAAGCACTACCAATTATTCGGTATAGTGGACAAAAGATGAAAACTTAAACGCGGCAAGTTCTTTTTTATTACAATTTTTTTTATAAATTCTTTAGTCGAATTCTTTAGTAACTTGATTTACAATAATTTTCCTTTCAAATGATGCCTTTTACTTTTTATATATAAATCTGGAACATGGCGATCTTAATTGATTTCAAATCTTTTTTGGAGAGTATTTTACGTAGGTATCAATTTTTGTTAGCACTGAATGAACATGCCGCCTTTTTTTACAGAGAATCTGTTTTTGTGGGGTAGTATAATACGAAAGAGGAAATATATATCGATACAGAAAAAATAATAATAAAGTAGTTACTACATTACTGTAATCCAATTCCATTGTGTATCCCTTATTTTTCTGCCGCGACTGATTGTTGATAGTGAATAAAAATTAAATTTATTAGCTGATCCATCCACTATCAACAATCAAAGTCGTGGCAGAAAAATAAGGGATACAATGGAATTACAATAATGGAGTAACTACTTTATTATTATTTTTTCTTTATTTATATATTTCCTCTTTCGTATTATACTATCACACAAGTTCCAATTTATATACCGACCTGTCAAGCGTGAAATGTACATGTACCTCACTTTTATTTCATCTCTTCTTCGCCTCTGGTATAATCATTTACATCCCACAAAGCACGTTTTTGCAAGTAACTTTTCTGTAACATTCCTGCGATATTTTGCAATATTCGTGAATACTACCGTATATGTTAGAAATATATATTTCTTGATAAATTCGCGAATGTTGCAAAATATCATAGAAACATTTCGGAATCATTACATCGAAAGATTTCCTCGATAAGATTGTACTTGTCAGAGCTGAATTATATGGGGCTTTTATAATTATTTTAGGAAGTCCCAGAAGAATACAGATGCAGCATCTATAATATAGAAAGGTAGAAAGAATAAGGAATAACCTTCGACGAGCATTCGGGCTGTGGCAACAGAAGTTAGAATCAGCAGATCATGGTAGGGAGGACATTGAAGGATGAACGCACGTCCATGCACTCGAGGCAGCAGATCTAACCCACCGAATAAACTAATGCAGCTGGTTCTTGGAACAACAAGTGGACGATCCCTCGTTCAAAAGAAACCCCCTCGGGTTCGCACATGATTTGGAGTCCTTCTGGGTGGAATTCAATAGCAGAACGTTTATTTCTGTAACAAATTATAAATAACACAATTATATTCAGTATTTCACTATTTAAAATATACCCAACTTACTCTACATAGAAATTAAGAAACTATATTAATCTGAGTTAACTAATTCTATAGATAATAATGACAGTATTATTAAAAGTGATATATTTCATCTTTCATATTATACTATCACAAGTTCAAATTTATATACCAACCTGTTAAAAGTGAAGTGTCCATGTACCTCACATCTATTTCATCTTTTCTTCAACTCTGGTGTAACGAACGTCAATGAGGAATCACTGATATCGATTAGGGTTCGAGGGTTATTCCTCATTCTTTCTAGGACAGAGCATCGATATTTTGCTGCACCTGTATTCCTCTGGGACTTCCTAAAATAATTATAAAAATCCTACATAATTCAGCCCTGACAAGTACAATCTTATCGAGCTGTACCTTATCGAGGAGATCTTTCGACGTAATGAGACTGAAACGTTTCTATGATGTTTCGCAACATTCTCGAATTTATCGAGAAATATATATTTCTAACATACGGTAGTGTTCACGATTATTGTAAAATATTGCAGAAATGTTACAAAAAAGTTATGATATTTTGTAATTTCTATCGTTACACTAGAGGCGAAGAAGAGATGAAATAGAAGTGAGGTACATGTACACTTCACATTTGACAGGTCGGTATATAAATTGGAACTTGTGATAGTATAATACGAAAGATGAAATAATAATAAAGTAGTTACTACATTATTGTAATCCAATTCTATTGTATCCTTTATTTTTCTGCCACAACTTTGATTGTTGATAGTAGATGGATCAACCAATAAATTTGATTTTTCTTCACTATCAACGATCAAAGTCGTGGCAGAAAAGTAAGGGATACAATGGAATTAGATTACAATAACGTAGTAACTACTTTATTATTATTTTTCCTTTATCGATATATTTCCTCTTTCGTATTATACTATCAGAGAAGTTCCAATTTATATACCAACCTATCAAACGTGAAATGTACATGTACCTCACTTCTATTTCATCTCTTCTTCGCCTCTGATGTAACGATGGAAATATAGTTTCTTAATTTCTACGTTGAGTAAGTTCGGTATATTTTAAATAGTGAAACTGCAAATGATTATGTTATTTACAATTTGTTACAGATCGTATCGATCCCGAGGGGATTTCTTTCGAACAAGGGATCATCCACTTGTTGTTTCAAGAACCAGTTGCATTAGTTCATTCGGCGAGCTGGATCTGCTATCTCGAGTGCGTGGACGTGTGCCACTTTAAATGGATATTTTGTAATTTCCATTGTTACATCAGAGGCGAAGAAGAGATGAAATAGAAGTGAGGTACATGTACACTTCACGTTTGATAGGTTGGTATATCAATTGGAACTTCTGATAGTATAATAGGAAAGAGGAAATATATCGATAAAGAAAAAATAATAATAAAGTAGTTACTACATTATTGTAATCCAATTCTATTGTATCCTTTATTTTTCTGCCACAACTTTGATTGTTGATATTAGATAGATCAACCAATAAATTTGATTTTTCTTCACTATCAACGATCCAAGTCGTGGCAGAAAAGTAAGGGATACAATGGAATTAGATTACAATAATGTAGTAACTACTTTATTATTATTTTTCCTTTATCGATATATTTCCTCTTTCGTATTATACTATCAGAAAAGTTCCAATTTATATACCAACCTATCAAACGTGAAATGTACATGTACCTCACTTCTATTTCATCTCTTCTTCGCCTCTGATGTAACGATGGAAATTACAAAATATCCATTTAAACTGGCACACGTCCATGCACTGGAGACAGCAGATCCAGCTCGCCAAATGAAATAATACAACTGGTTCTTGGAACAACAAGTGGATGATCCTTCGTTCGAAAGAAACCCCCTCGGGTTCGCATACGATCTGTAACAATTTGTAAATAACAATCATATGGGGTTTTTATAATTATTTTAGGAAGTCCCAGAAGAAAACAGATGCAGTAAAATATCGATGCTGTGCTAGAAAGAATAAGGAATAATCCTCGAACCCCCTAATCGGTATCAGTGAATGCTCATTGACTGTCGTTACAACGGAGACGAAGAACAGATGAAATAGAAGTGAGGTATATGTACACTTCAGATTTTTGACAGGTCGTTTAAATTGGAACTTGTGTAATAGTACGAAAGAGGAAATATATCGATAGAGAAAAAATAATGATAAAGTAATTACTTGATTGTGTGTTGTGATCCAATTCCATTGCATCTCCTATTTTTATCCCACGGCTTTGATTGTGACAGAGAAGAAAAGCCATCGATTCGTCTCGTGCTCGCATGACGCTGAAACAAAAAATAGAATTATCACAAAGATAATTGTCCTTTCATCGAAAGTGAGGTTAAAGCTGTCACAGATGGCAATTAAACTTATCTGATGGTAATTCTTCTGAGATACTGCCGTCTCCTTTCCCGCTCTTAATGCACAGGCAACCAGAGAAACACAGCACTGCATCCGTTCACTATCTCGATTATCGAAAAAAAAACAAACGATTATTAAACTATACGGAGCGTCTGTCACATTCACCACTATTGAGATTCATAACTCCGATTACACTGAATTTTTACATTTTATTAACAAGCGCGTCCGAGGATCGAAATAAACGCGAGGTTAATCGTTTCGCGAATGGAAATATTTTATTAATTTTGAAAAACAACTAAACATTCAAGGAATATATTCTCTCACACACTCTCACATACATTTGATGGCGTATGCGTGTGGCCGCATCTGTGTACACATTTCCGACCATGGCCGAATATCACCGAAGACAGGCGGAATTTTTGTGAGATTTTGACATATATATATCGCCCGAGAAATCGGATTCTCGACTTTTAGGCGCAAGGGGCGTGGCTTCGCGTTACTAAGGAAAAATCTCTGTTAATATGTAACTTACAACATTTACTCTGGTCTCTATCGATAGAGAATAGTCGATTTATATGGCGTAACTAAGCATAGTTTTGGTTATAACCGTATATTTATTGAGAGAATTCGATGTAAAAATTGAGGGGTGCAGGGGGCAGACATTTGTGGTGTAAAGAGACACGAGTGCTCGCGACATCAGCGCTGTCGTGTCTGAGCGCGGAACTACTTGAACGAACATGCCGCGAGACACTGCCGTGTCTCTTGATAATATTCAGGACGCAATCTACGTTCCAAGATATTGACAACCTACAAAATATTGCAAATACGTTTGTATCAAATGTAAAATTAAATATACCAACTATTGGATTCGAAGAAATATATAACGCAGACGAGAGTGGCTTCAACCTCGAAGTACATTCAGGGCGAACATTGGCAAAATTAGGAGTAAAAACGGTAGAAACAACGGTCCAATCAGTATCATCTACGTCACACAGCTATACTATAATGCCTATCATTTCGGCAAGTGGACGTCTTGCTTCACCACTGTACATAGATTTGAATTAGTCTATAGGAATATTTGGCCCAAGGGTGGAAGAATCTCTATTTCGTCCAGCTAACATTTACATTCAAGCTTCAAAATCAGGTAAACTTACATCTGAACATTTTTTAACTCTAGGTTCATCCAGGTGTATTTACCGAATACTGGCCATAAAAGCATGCTACTACTCGACTCATGGGCGGGACATTGTTCGAGTCAGCTAGAGACGTTGGTCCTACAAGACAAAGAAGTACAGTTTTCAATGATTCCGAAAAAAACGACTAGCATCATTTAACCTTTAGATGTATTTGGATTCCGGATTTGGAAGAATTTCATTCAAACATTTTCTGATAATGTACTTCTTCAAGAGAAAGATATTAGTTTGCACTCGCGCAATAAAATGATTAAATTGCAATCACACATTAACAAACAACCAGCTTTCGTCGCCTAGATTTAAAAATCTTTTCCGATATGCTTGGTTCAAAAGCGGATATCTAGAAAGGCATCCGGGTGAATTTCAAAACCCTGTCGATTTTTGTTACTTTAGGAGTATAAAGCATATACCCAGATGTAGTATTTGTGGAGAAGAGTCTTTCATACGCAGTGCATGGTGTGCCGAGTATTCCTGTTTTGAACATTTCTATGAACAATATCACTGCTGTACAAATTATAATCCGTAATTTTAGTGTATTTGCCGTTTTCTACCATTACAACTGTTTTAATGTATAATCCATTAATAAAATATGTACAATAGATATAAATATTTTGTTTATCGGGATTCATTGAATGAATTAATTAATTAATTCGTTTATTTATATGTCATAATTTAATTAATGTAACTTCGGATAAGCTTCATCTTCTAGTCACAAATATGTATGTATAGTATAAATATAATAATCATAAAACGCGTACTTACATAAGATTTTTAACGAATGATGAAGGGAAATGTAGATATCGTTTCATAAGACCGTTTCACTGTTTACGTCAAAACGGCCATAAAGTTCGAGGTTTTCTAAATTAAAAAAATGGATACATAATAAACTAGGGATATATGGAAAGAGGTCATTGAGAGGTATTTTTACATAAACTTAAGAATCCAAAAACCCATTTTTATGGGTCGGTGGTGGAGGAACTTAAAAAAAAATTGTTTTCCAGAATTTTTTACATCAGTTTTATAAATCGAGAAAAGCCATAAAACTTCTATTTCAACTTTTTTCCCTTATCTTTCACCGTTCGGGAGTTATTCCGTGAAAAAGAAAAATCTGCATTTTTTTCAAGGGATGATTTCACGCCTTAAAACCGTAATATGGCACCAATGAAATGTATCTTTATATTACGCTTGAACTACTCTACTTGCACACGGAATGGCGGAATTTTCTGAATTTCCGGGTTCCCTAACTTCCCTTGTAAGTTTTTCTCATTGAAATTTTCCTTGCCTTTAATTTAAGGTTTCTCAAGCATTATACTAAAAATAGTGAGAAATGCTTTAAATGATTGCATTTTCGGTAGATTGAAGTAAAAAAATATTCAGTTAAATTTTCAAGTCTTTTAGGAAGCTCGTTGCAAAGATTTTTGAATAACAAAATAATATGTGTTCTTATGGGTTATAACCAATAAACCGCGATATTTCTCAGAAAAATAGTGAAAAAATTCTGAAATTTTTTGAACGGCAAGTTTAATGAACTAAAATCATCTATACCAATTTTCACGTTCATTAAGAAGCCCGTTATTTTTTTTTTATTAATTGTTCTTTATAAATTTAACCTTTGATAAGTCAATGTGGCAACGTTGCATGACGTACAGTTGCATGACCAGATGTTTTCGGCTCCATTTTTGAACTCACAGATACACACATACTACTGTACGTCAAACATTGTTGCCACATCGCACGAAGAACATACTTTAGAGTGTTACTGTACTTCAGTGGACTAACTTTTAGCAGGGAAAGAGCCCCTGTACCGCTCGAGAAACCTTAAGTGCGGGATCTCGCGACGATCCAGACCACTGAACGCTCGCGATAAAAGATTATCTACAGTAGTAAATGAAAACTGATGCCTGCAACGCAATTCTCGACAACTACAAGGTTTTGAAGGTTACAAGAAAGACCTAGCTTTGTATTTGTAATAAAACCAGCTACTTAAAATGCCAGAGTAGCTACAACCCAAAAAAATTTATTTACTTTGTTCAACCTTTCGTTCTGTTCTGTTCAAGTATTCAATATCATTGCGTGTATAACACAGTCACACAAAAAAAAAAGTTTAGTATACATTTGATGCGATATATGTTATCCGTAGTAATTTTGCCTCCTGATTATGAATCTGGTGTCAAAATTTAGCCATCACTTCACATTTTTTTTAATCTCAAAAAACCATCAAGAGATTATGATTTTCAAAAAGTTAATGGACTTAAACCAAATTCGCTATAGGGGTTTTTTTGGGTCGCTGATCATGAATCTGAAGTCGGATTTCAAAAGTTCAAGATGGCAGATCCAATATGGCGGACGAGTTTTTTTAAAATCGACGGATTCATGCTAAATTTGGTATAAGAGGGTTTTTTGGATCGCTGATCATGAATCTGAAGTCAGATTTTTAAAATTCAAGATGGCGGATCCAATATGGCGGACGAGATTTTCGAAAATTTTGAATTTTTATAAATATAACTTTATATTGGTCATCAGCGATTGAAAAAAACCCCTATATCAAATTTGGCATGAATCTGTCGATTTTCGAAAATCTCGTCAGCCATACTGAATCCGCCATCTTGAATTTTTGAAATCTGACTTCAGGTTCGTGATCAGCGACCCAAAAAAACCCTCCCATACCAAATTTGCCATGAATCCGTCGATTTTCGAAAATCTCGTCCGCCATATTGGATCCGCCATCTTGAATGTTTGAAATGCGACTTCAGATTCGTGATCAGGAGGCAAAATTACTACGGATAACATATATCGCATCAAAAGTATGTACCCCACTTTTTTTTGTGTGACAGTGTAATCATTGTTTACGTCTTGATTGAAATCGTTAATTTTCATTTTGTTTAAATTGTCATATTTTTTATGATGTTTTTTTGATACGAGTAAAGTATTTCCAGTAAAATTATGATTATTATGATTGTTATTGAGAAGCCGCGCGTACTTATTATTGCAACTTCTCTGAACTGCTGACTGAGTAGGTTCTATATAAATGAGGTCTGACTGGTTGATTTATAGTTGTTATTGAATGAATTAACATATTGAAAAATTGGAGTTTGGAGAAAACACTTGCATGAACTTAATTTTTTCTACAACTTTACAGTAATGCTGACTAGCCGTGTCCCACTGTTTTGCTGGCTGACTGTTGCTTTTGAGTTTTTTATTGCATAGACTAATTACAAATGAATTTGGAGCTAGCAGAAAACAGTTGCACGAAGCTAATTATTCTGACACCTTTGGTGGTGCGCGAATGCCAGGTGTCCCAAAACCAGACCGGCTAACTGTACAGTGACATTTTACAACCCAATTGTAATTCACTAGAATTGTATCAGATAGGAGAAAACTTTTGCAAATTTTGTACGCCAGCTCTCCGACTATATGAAAAAGCTTACAGGCAAGAATTATTAGCCAAAGTGACTTGGTCAAAAGCTACGTACTGAAAAAAAAAGTATGATATCTACAGCAATCTTAAATATCGCTGAGTACATTCCACTCTAGTTGCAAAACGTATTACTACATGAACGAAAAGTATCGCTATATTAGCAACTTTAATTTAACTAGTAACGTATTTGCTATTGTAAAGATACGTTGAGTTCGGAGAAGGATACGTGACGCTCGTGGAGACAATATTTTGTACAGATTCAGTAAGCGTCCCTGGTTCGGCTGTGGCAGCTATGCTCATTGTTGTGATCGCGATGTGTCAGTTGCCTTAGCTATACTATCTACAGAGAGAAGTCTCTGCTTCCTGTTGCGCGCTAAATACGAACGTATATAACAGCGTAAATAAAAAAGTGCGATATGCTATTTTATAATAGAAAATTAATGTCTTCTTTAAATTGAATAATAAAAGAATTATTTTATATTGTTTCAATTTATTTAGTGAAAAATTTCTTCATTTTAACATCCTTCATTAACGTTCATAATTTATAAGTCATACATTGCTTTGCAAAATATCGCTGTGGAAAAAATCAACTGTTCGGCTCCTGCAGCGATATCATTTCTTTCGAGCAATTAACCTACAAAGTTATTCAGTTGTACTAGCTTTACGATAGGATCGCTATCATCAAAAGCTGTATTCTGGCTCTGGGAGCCAGAACTCTGGCTGTCAGAGCGGCTCTGTTTTTCCAGTGCGGTGCCAGAAAAGCAAGAAATTTTGGATAACAACGATCAACTAGACATTGAAAGTGATGTCCCAAGTGAGCATAGTGATCAGTATACTAATTCGGAACAGCCCGAGGAAGAAAGCATACAAGACATTGAGGTCGAGGACAATCATAATTTTTCCGGTGAGCGTTTTTTTATTGGCAAAGACAAAAGCACCCGGTGGTTGGCTCATGTTTCTTCACGAGTCAGTGTAAGAACCTCTCGTAAAAATATTGTTATTCGTGTTCCGAGTGTGAAACAAATAGCAAGAAATGCAAAAAGTGAAAGGGAGAGAGTGTTGGTAATTATATATTACACCGGCAATGTGTGATAGAATATATTGTTCGGTATACTGTAATTTGCTGTAAATTCCTAAATAAATATTTTTAAATTACGGAACTTGTTTTATTAACGTTTTATTTATTAGACTCAATTAAAATGCCAAAATCGGGCCAACAAGGTTGTGTGAGCAAAATGCTCCCGTGCGAGTGTTGATGAAATTTTTTAGTACGCGAGTGATGCAGGGTTAAAAAAATATAATAATTCAGCTTTAAAACGTCTCCCGAAAAGTTATCAATCTTAACTTATATTTTTGCCGCAACAAACGAACGATATAAATATTTACATATTACACTGCAAGACTAAAATATACCGATGCACTGCAAAAATGCACTCGTTACACGCGAGCACCGCAAACGTGATAAGCGAATGACGGTAGGAGCGAGATAAAAAAGAGAAGTCACCCAAGTAAATCGCGCGACTTGCATAATATTCCGTGAGTCGCTCTTACCGCTTCCATCCCATGAGATATAGATAGCGTGAGCGCGGCCGGAAGAAAGCGCGAGGCAGAAGGGGAATCATTCCGTCGACTCATCGTTTTTCTTAGCTGGCACCTCGTCTTCACCGAACACCCCGGAAACTTTAAAGCGCTGGGGCGGACGAGAGGTAGCGCAGAACGAGAGGAATAGAAAGGGGTAGGATGAGAGGAGAGAGGGTAAAGAGAGTATACGCGTCAAGGGTATAACGCGGTTTCAAGATGAAGCTTCAGTGCTTCCAACCCGCCGAGTATTACTTGCAGGTGCACACTTCTCCGCTTCCCTCCACCCCTCAAATCGTTTCTCCCTCGTGCACTCTCTTTAACTTTCCCGGCCCGCTTGTGGACGCAGAAAAGAAGGAAATAAATAAGGGACGTAAAGCCGAAAGATTTACGTGTCCCACGCTCGCAGTTCAAACCTGCCGGAAGAATGGAAGGAAGTCGTTGCCAGGTGGTACTCGAGAAAACGCGTATTTTCAAGTATTTAAATACCCAGCATAGGTATTCGCAATTTTGCTGTCTTTCTTTCTCTCTTTCTCGCTTTCCCCGACTTCCACTTTCTCGCTCCGTTTCCTCTCCACCAGTTACACCGTTTCCCGAGTGCTCGCGGGAAGCCAAACGGTTGTTTTCTTCCAGCGTAGAGAACACGAGTGGGAGTTTATGTATCTGGGTCCATCGTATCGAATTTATAGGAGGTATCAGACTTATATCGCGCCCTCGCATCTCCTCTTCCTGCCAATTTCACGGTTTCCGGAATCATTAATTGATCGTATTTCTTTATCGCTTGGAAAATTAGAACTTTCAAGATAATTAAATTTCGATGGAGTAAATTATCTGAGAAATCAAATAGAATGCGTTTTTATAGTTATGAGTATTACAACTCTTGGCTTCCGGGTGGTAACCGCGTTCAAAATTACTAATTTGCCGACGTTTTACTAATTTGGCCTTCTGATACTTTCAGTATCAGAAGTTCATCAGCCCTGATGAAGCAAACTGCAATGTTTACGAAACGCCGGCAAATTAGTAATTTTGAACGCGGTTACCACCCGGAAGCCAAGAACAATAATACTCATAACTATAATGACAATGGCCGCGAAAGCCTAAAATTTTAGAATGCGTTTTCCGTATATAAAGCAAGGAGAAGAAACGTATACGGAGAAAAAAAATTCGCAGTGACAGCAAATTTTTTACTAACTACTGTAAAACTGAATTACTTTGAAATGACGTAACAAAGTATTTTTGTAGAAACTTTATTGCTAACACACCAAAGTTCATTTGCTGAGTTACTTGTCACAGCAAAGAATTGTTTTGCATACTAACTAATAAGTTTTACTTAGTAGTTAATGTTCATTGTAGTAGTGAAATATTGTACCAGTGGTAGCAAATCTGAATTACTTTGAAATGACATGACAAACCTTTTTTGCACAGAGCGACATGTATTTGCTGCATTTGCACGAGATATACCTTGACTGCAATTACCTTTACATGTACCTTATTATTTGGATTTATACATATGTATACCTATACCTTACATATACTTGAACGAAGAACGTTCGCAAACTATCACGTAGAAACGCTTACACGCAACATCGCATCGCTACCTCGCATATATCGTGATGAGAAAAATTTGGAACTTGTATATATATATGTCGCAGGCAAATAGTAACTTTAGGCAGATAGTATCTGCCTAGGCAAATACTAACTGCCTGGGCAAATAGCTTTTCTTTATAATTCATTCCTAAATGACTAGGCAGATACTATTTGCCTAGTCAAACAGTATCTGCCTAAATGTTCTTTAGGCATATAGCATATAGATTAGTTATTTATATAACCAGTTAGGAACGAGTGAGATTATTGCAATATCTATCACACGAGTTACACAGAATGCATTTCCTAACGTGTTGCATACAAGATTTTTTCAAATTATTCCTAAAACATGCGAGCGGTTGGTTAGGCAAATGGTCATTTCAGGCAAATAACTTTTGTGGCTCCACTCGCTTCGCTCGCTCCGCCGATTCAAGCCTAACCTAATCTAACCTAATCTTATCAAATCTAATTTATTAATATTTTAATGCGTTAGACTGGGTTAGGTTAGGTTAGGGTCGGCGGAGCGAGCGAAGCCACAAGATATATTTTCCTAGGCAAAGCTATTTGCCTGCAAATAACTTTTGTGGCTCCGCTCGCTTCGCTCGCTCCGCCGATTCAAGCCTAACCTAACCTAACCTAATCTTAACAAATCTAATTTATTTATATTTTAATGCATTGGACTGGGTTAAGTTAGATTAGAGTCGGAGGAGCGAGCGAAGCCACAAGAGCTATTTTCCTAGGCAAAGCTATTTGTCTGAAACGACCATTTGCCTACGACATAAAAGCTTGATTAGGAATTAGAAATTTCCCGCACTGGATAACATAAACAAACATCCATCTACAATTATCAAACCCACACCTAATAAATTACTGAAATACTGAAGTTTATCTGAGGAGCAACTACTTATGGCCCGCTGCACACGTCCGTCTTTTAACCGTGCGGTACCGCTGCGGTGCCGGAATTGCGGTTGGTGATATCACTCCCGGTGCACACGTCGTTACGGTGCCGCTGCGTTGCCGCAGCAATTCAATGCACTCTATAGACGGGAAAGTACTGAGAAGCCAGAGGTGCGTGTGCGGTATCGTTGCGGTGTCGTGGGGAACTGCGGCGAAAGACTGCCGCAAGAGGAACGCACGGCGCCGCAACGTCACCGGAGGTGTGTGTGCAGCGCTACAATCTATCTATGGTATCACCGACCGCAATTCCGGCGCCGCAGCGGTACCGCACGGTTAAAAGACGGACGTGTGCAACGGGCCTATAATATGCACATAACCACAAATTATTGAACTGAAATAGACTAGATACTATTTGCCTAACAACGGTTCCGGCAGATACTATTTGCCTAGGCAAATGGTGTTTAATCAGAAATAAACATAATAAAGCTATTTGCCCAGGCAGTTAGTATTTGCCTAGGCAGATACTATCTGCCTAAAGTTGCTATTTGCCTGCGACATATATAAGGGGTGTCTCAAAAGTAAGTTCCACTATCTTTGTACCATATGTCGCACGGAGAACCGATCAGGTGGGGGCCGTCTGAATTTGAACTCGGCACTGCTTGGACGATGCTCGATTGATTCATTAAGAAATTCAGAAGACCCCCACCTGATCGATTTTCGGTGCGACATATGGTATACAGGTATATTTTGAAAGGTACATATCGATACCTTAATTTGAAAACCTCGTAAGTTCAATTTTTGACAAAAATGCCATTTATAGCTCACTGTGTTCAGATTTTAAACCTTAACGAAGTAAGCTATAAATGGCATTTTTGTCAAAAATTGAACTTACGAGGTTTTCAAAGTAAGGTATATGTAACTTATTTTTCTATATAATCGCTTTGAACTTCGATACATTTTTGATACCTTGATAACAGTTTTTTTTAGATCCGCGTCAAACCATTCTCCTGCCAAACTGTTTAGCCATCTTTCCACTTCTTATTTCAGTTCGTCCTCATTCGCGAAGCGTCTTCCGCCGAGATGTTGTTTCGGCTGCGGAAACAGGTGAAAGTCGCTTGGTGCAAGGTCAGGGGCATAAGGCGCTAATCGGAATCCAAGATCCTTCGAATATGCTCATTGTCAGTAACACTCGGAGTGCGTGAAGTCGAGGGCTGGCCGCTTTGTTGTTCATCATGCAATGTTTTTCTCCCATCAATGAATGATTGGCGCCAACGAGCAACCATTGACCTTGACATAACATCTTCACCGTACACGCTACGTAACTCGCGATGAATTTCAGTCGCATTTTTATTTCTATCTCACTCGTGCCCATTTCGAGGCCTTTTCCAGCTTATTTTTAGACCGTAAGATGGTATTTTTCCCGCGTGACACCGACCGGGAGTCCACAGGCTGTTAAAAGATTGCTTAGTCCAAAGTGGGTCCTTTTTCCAAACTGATAAACGCAACGTGAAATGAACCGTGTAGTACACGTAAATTAAATATATAATATAAACATGGAATAAGAGAAGTAATTTATAAAGTTTTCATATTACGTATACATTTTCCTCTATTATAGTAGGATCAGGAACAAAACCCTACAAAGTTCCCAATTGTCCAGTGTCCGCAACATCCCTTATTTTTCAAAAAACCACCCCTGGATCGTACATTGTGCCGGTTTTTCTCAATTTCCTCGTAAACCGTTGTTCAAACATAAAAAATGTATAGAACCAAAAATGTTCACCATTAAATTATACACAAAAGCTGTTCTATTATATAAATATTTTAGCTAATTTTTACTGAATTCTCGCAAAATACGTTTAAAGTTAAGAGTAGTTTTTAGCAGGCCGTTAAATGCATAGTTATAATGCTCTAAAATCCCTTTCAAATTTTAAAATTTGACTTACATAATACTTACGTAGCGATATTATAGCACTAGAACTATGAAAATCGCTACAATTAAAGCCACATATACATGCTAAAAACTACACCTAACTTTGAACGTTATTTGCGGAAATTGAAAGAGAAATAGCTAAAATGCTTATGGAACTGTTTTTGTGTAGAATTTAATGGCGAATATTTTTTATTGTATATATTTTTTACGTTTGAACAACAGTTTACGAGGAAATTGAGAAAAACCGGCACAATGTACCATCCGGGGGTGGTTTTCTGCAAAATAAGGGATGTTGCGGACATCGGCTACATGGGAACTTTTTGGGGATTTATTCCTACTCCCACTATAGGAACATAATTTATGTAATATGACAATTTTATAAATTATTTCTTCTAAAAAGTACTATTTCAGTGTACTAGTGTATACTTCTGTTTATTTTGTTTTGAGAAATGGGCATTCGGCTGAAATCCTCGGATTTTTAAGACTGTGTTTAGCTTGTAGCACGAGGCATGATGAGGGGACGAGGCTTTCGGCGAGCCTCGTCCTCCAACCATACCTCGTGCTACGACCTAATTGAACACAGTATGAAAAAACCTCGGATTTCCGCCTAATGACATAAGATACTATATTTCCTGTTTAAAAAACGAATAACACCACGAACTTCACAATCGGCGGTAGGAGCGAGTCGAGTCTCAATGGCGACTGGGGCGTGACTGACCTTGCGATGAATGCACGTGCATAGGAATTTTACAGGGCTTGTGTGTGCACTACACTCAGATGAATATTCCCTCCAAATTTCAAACGTTTCCCGCCAACCAAACGGGTTAAAAAAAACAGTGGAACTTACTTTTGAGACACCCGTATATATCAGGCCCTTCGCACACTACGCTACGCAGGTATCCGATACCTTAAGGTGCGTATCCATTTGTAACAAATGACCCGTAACGTAACACCGAACATGTTCGGCTCGTTGCAAGATGACACGGTTCGCTCCAGAAGTTTTGGCTGTGTCAATCATCCCGTAAGGGAGAGCGCCCACCAAAGTGGCGTGGCATAAGACGGGGCAGCGACATGGTAAAAGCCATTGTTTCAACTCGTAGTAGCATGCTAGAACCATGCTAGATGCATGCTACTACAAGTTGAAATAATGACTTTTGCCATGTCACTGCCACGTCTTATGCCACGCCACTTTGGTGGGCGCTCTCCCTTACGGGATGATTGACACGGCCAAAACTTCTAGAGCGAACCGTGTCATCTTGCAACGAGCCCTAACATGTTCGGTGTTACGTTACGGGTTATTTGTTACAAATGGATAGGTACGTACCTTAATAAGTTACGAACTCAAGTCAATAGCAACTGGAGACGCATAGCTCGCACACTGCGCTACTGAAGTCGCAAGACCCGCGTCGCCACCGTACCTTGAGAAAATGTCTGATACCAACATCTTTTCTCTGGAACCATCAAGAAAGGGTGATAAAAACATCAAACACTATATTCTCTCCGCCAACATCATCGATAATGACTGCTGTATCTTTCCGCCGTAATGAAGTATGCATTTATTAATTGCAAATAAACTCTTTTCTCAGTATACGAAGTAACTTTGATCGAGCGAACGAAGTATTCACAAACTGACAAATTTCTAGAAAATCATAAACGGAATCAAGGAATTTTACTTCCAAATTTGACCGTAATAAAAGATTAATCGCTGTTTCTCAGAATCTCACATACATTACAAATTCTACTATAGTGCACATTATAGTGCACGCAGTTCGGGCGGTATATTTCGGCAAACAAAGACTGCTAATGTGTTCGCAGTCCTGCACCTTTCCCGGAAGGCTGATTACCGAACGAATTGTAATGAACCACTTCTCGCAGATATCGCTATATTATTTCGAATGCATTCGAAATGCATTCAGCTTTGTAAAGGAAAGAAATTACGATTTCAATAGATAATCGAATATTTCGGTAAACAAAGGTTCATTCTGACTCGTCCAGTAATTAACCCTTTCAGGAAAGGTGCGGGACTGGGAACTCATTAGCAGCCTGGATTCGCCGAAATATACCGCTTCGCTGATGGCGAGATTAACCCTAGTTTGACGAAGTATTTATGATCGCGATGCTATTGGGTTGGAAAATAAGTTCGTAGCATTTTCTTTTATTTTCTTTTATTTTACAACGATTTGTTTGCTGTTTCGCAAAATATTTATATTTATTTGAAAGAGCTTTCTCCTCTACAAAACTGTTATAATTATTTCTTCGAGTAGCAATTTTTTATTATTTTTCAAGATTAGAAATGGAATAATCAGAAGGCAAAAATCAGCATTTTCGACATATTTTTAATCAAAGACTCGCCTATAACACTTTCTCCGTACACGTCGCAAATGTCCCGAGCGGCTGTGGCTGCTTTTTGACCTCGATGAAAAGCGAAGAAAAGCGGATGTCGAAACTGCTGATTTTGCCTCCTGAATATTCCACTTCTAAGCCAGAAAAATAATAAAAAAATCAATTATTCGAAATAACAATTACCTATAACAGTTTTGTAGAGCAGAAAGAGCTCTTTCGAATATATATAAACATATTGCCAAACTACAAAATAAATCGTTGTAAAATAAAAGAAAACATAATTGTGCGACGGAACAGTCTCGGCGACGCGAGTATCCGAGACTTCAACATGCCGGTCGCGGGAGACTATATAGATCGGGAGCCAGCGACAGATTTTTTGTGACAATTTCCGCAATGTTGAAAACCCGTTCATTTCGTAATTTGTATCCTGGAAATGGGAATTTCACTTTTCTGGCTAGCCTTCAGCGGTGCAACGCTTCGCTAGAGGGCTTCAAAAACTGCAGAATAGAATAAAAAATATCTGAATCGAGCAAAACCAGACCTTTTTTAATTTGGTTATGTAGACCATAAATAGTCATAAAAAACTTATCTGGCATCATTCCGATGGTGCAAAAGCTTTCTGTTTGACCAACGAACACTGCAGAATAGAATCTAAAATGTCTGAGTCGAGCAAAGGTAAACCTTGTTTTATATGTTTATTTATTATATGTTATTTATATGTTAAAATTGTCTGCCATAATATTAGCCTTTCCGGGAAAGGCGCGGGACTGCGAGCGCATGTGCAGCCTAGATTCGTCGAAACATAGCCCTCGCATTGCCTGTGTGAAGTTAGCACCGCCATGGCGGAATTTCGAAAATTCAAATGCGTGATCGTGTGTGATCGTTTGTCCTTTGTTTGTCCATGATTGACTATCACTTTGTTTTTTGTCCAACTCACCGTTTCGGAGATATAGGGGGGGGGGGGGAACTATTAGGGGAACAACTTTGCTGTCGCCGCTTTCGCATAGATATTATATGAGAAATATATATATATACGGCTACACCTCGGCATCGTTTGTTCATCTCTAGATACAGTCTCCGTACTACTTTGCGTCGTTTGTTCAACCCCTGAAACCCCTCTACAAGAAGTTGTTATTGTTATAAAAAAATTCAAAATCGTATTTTCGGTGATATCACCTCGGCATCGTTTGTCCATCTCAAGATACAGTCTCCGTACTCCTTTGCGTCGTTTGTCCAACCCCTGAAAACCCCCTACAAGAAGTTATTTTATATAAAAAAATTCAAAATCGTATTTTCGGTGATATCACACCGGCATCGTTTGTCCATCCCGAGATACAGTCTCCGTACTACTTTGCGTCGTTTGTCCAACCCCTGAAACCTCCCTACAAGAAGTTTTTCCTTATACAAAAAAATTCAAAATCGTATTTTCGGTGATATCACCTCGGCATCATTTGTCCAACCCCTGAAACCCCTCTACAAGAAGTTTTTTTTATACAAAAAAATTCAAAATCGTATTTTCGGTGATATCACCTCGGCATCATTTGTCCATCTCTAGATAGTCTCCGTCAAGCGAGGCTTCTCTTTCAACTGTGGGGCGGCTGGTCATATGGCAGAGTCATGTGGAAATGAGGCCAGGTGCTTTATCTGTTTTGGTGCGGGGAGGCCTTACGCCCATCGAATGGTCGGCTTCAGGTGCTCTGCTGGTGATACGAGTAGAGCTGGGGCTCAAAAAACACGCGGGGAGAGGCAAAATAATGGCTAAATTCGTACAGATAAATTTGGACCGCAGCTCGGGCGCACCTGTGCGTCCAGTATATGCGCGAATGGGAAACTGATGTCGCTGTCATCTCTGAGCCTCATCACGTCCCGCCCTCATCTTTATGGCTGGCGGATCGTACCGGGCTTGCGGCCATTTTGTGGCGTGCCTCGGCCCCCTCCCCCTGTGTACTTTTACACAGGGGTCGGGGTTTCGTGGTGGCTTCGTTCGGTGGAGTGATCATTTTCTCCTGCTATTTTTTGCCCAATATACGTATTGGTAAGTACGAGGAGGCTCTTGATAAACTACGCGATGAGGTTCTTCGGCACAGAGGATCCTCCCTTTTAATAGCTGGAGACTTTAATGCGAGGTCTCTCGCTCCTGGGGTTGTAGGGATGACAACTCTCGAAGCGGCAGGATTCAGGATTTGATGGCTGAGATTGACATGTGCCTTATTAACTCGGGGTCGACCCCTACATATGTAAGGGCAGCGGGGACGTCGGAGGTTGACCTGACGTGGTCATCTCCGGATTTGGTTGGACGAATCAAGAACTGGATGGTCCTTGGGAGTGACCGGTTTGAGTCACTCTCAGACCACCAGTACATTACGTTTGGTCTCCTACCCCCCCGACGCGATGGGCGTGTTTAGGGGAGCCCCGCGTTGTCCAGACAGGATCTGGGACCCAGGTGGTCTAAGATGTCATTTAATGAGGACTTGTTTCGGGCTGGTATGGTGGTCGCTTTCTGGAACCCGGCCCCCTACGACGGCCCGGGTGAACCATCTATCGACGAGCGAGTTAGGCGCCTTACTGAACTGGTTACCGAGGCCTGTGATTTCGCAGCCTCCCGCGTTAAGGGCAAGCCGGGCACCATAAACGTGTTCTGGTGGTCCCCCAGGCTGACCGAACTCAGGCGGCTTTGTGTTGCGGAGCGTAGACGACTGCAGAGAGCCAATCGGAGATCGCCGAGGGATCTTGCCTTAATTAGGAACGTTAGTGACGCCTTGAAGTCATATCGCCGCGTTTTCCGCTCAGAGATTAGATGCGCTCGGGCCCTGGCATGGGACATGTCTTTGGATGAATTGAATATCGATCCGTGGGGATTAGCATATAAGGTGGTCATGGGAAAATTAAGGGCGCGGACTCCGTCGGCTACCGAAACTATGCCTCTCGAGGAAGCGTATACGGTCATTAATAAACTTTTTCCGAGTACCCCAGACAAGACTTCGGCGAATGTTGGGCGGGATCCTCCTGTGCCACTTCCAGACATAAATGAGGAAGAACTGGTCATCACTCCGAGATGCGTTATAAGTGCGCTGGTGAAGCCTAAGGCCAAACCATCTGCTCCGGGTCCGGATGGTATTCGAGCCACTTGGTGGAATAAATCCAACGAGAGGACTTTGAATGAGTTAGCCGGCATCTACAAGGACTGCCTACTTCAGGGATTGTTTCCGAAGGCTTGGAAGGCATCTAACTTGGTGTTGATACCGAAAGGACACGGAGAAGAATTTAAGGGTAAATTCCGCCCCATTTGCCTCCTGGATGATGCTGGCAAGGGTCTCGAAAGGATTATTGTCGGCAAAATTCGGGGGGCTATGGTTGGTCTGCCGGGTGGTGGCCTTTCGGACTATCAATATGGTTTGAGGCCTAGGTTATCCACAATTGATGCGATGTCAGACGCTAAGGCTTTTGGTGAGGTGGCCCATTCCCAGGGCGAGGTGGTGATGGCGATTGCTGTGGATATACAGAACGCTTTCAACACCTTGCCCTGGGTGAGTATTATTGCTCAAATGCGGGGCAAGGGTATCCCGGAGTACTTGGTTTCTATCGTGCGAGACTATCTTAAAGCCGGGTCTTCACTGCGCGAAACTCTTTCGCGAAAATGTTCCGCGAGTGTCGGGATGAAACGTTTCGGGTTCCAGGCGAAAATAAGGTGAGCCGCCAGTTTGCGCGAGACAATGGTGCCGGCGAAACAGACGGTGCACGTTCACACTGGCGGCACTCGGAAGGCGAAGCTCTTTGATGCGCGATCGAAAACCGACTGACGTTTGGCTCACTTCGAAACATACTCGCGAAGCAAGTTTTGGGGTGAGTACCAAGTATACACGAGGCGAGACTAGTTTCGCGAAACAGTTTCGCGAAACAGTTTCGCGCAGTGAAGACCCGGCTTAATGACAGAATGATACGCTTCATCGGTGAGGATGGACTGGTTCATACTCGTGAGGTCAAGGCTGGTGTTCCACAGGGCTCTGTGTTGGGGCCTTTCCTGTGGAGCATCGCCTATGACTATGTCTTAGATGTGGACATCCTCCCTGGATGCTGCGTACTTGCGTATGCGGATGATACGCTGGTTCTCGTCAGGGGGAGTAACGCTCGCAGAGCCAGTCTTCTGGCGGCTAGACAAGTGGGGGCGGTGGCGCACAGGATTGGGGAGCTCGGTCTGAAGATCTCCCCGACCAAGACTACTGCTATGTTGATGGCTAGGGACGCCCGCGTTGGCGGTGGTTTTGTCTTTGTGTGTGTGTGTGTGTGGTGGGGGGGGGGGGGGGGGGGGTCCCCGTGCAGAATAGTATGAGGTATCTCGGGGTGGTCTTCGATCGGGCCCTGTCCTTCCGGGTACACTTTCAGACGGTCCATGCCAAAGTTGATAAGGTAATTAAAGCGTTGAGCAGAATCTTGCCTAACTTCCGTGGCCCGGGGGAGTTCAAGAGGCGGCTGTACGTGAACGTGGTGCATTCAATTATGCTATATGGCGCCCCGATGTGGAGTTTTCGGCTGAGCGCCCATGTCAGCTATAGGAGGCCGCTCCTGGCCGCTTATCGGAGAATTGCCATTCGGTCGATCTGCGCGTATCGTACGCTGTCTTCGGACTCCACCTTGCTGCTGGCGAGGTTCCCCCCCGTGCACCTCCTGGCGGAATGCCTTAGGAGAGTGTACGAGAGGATTCTGGTCCTCCGGGACTATGGAGACGAGGCGCCCGAGACGAAGAGTGAGGTGGTCAAAGTGGCTAAGGCTCTAACGAGGGTGCAGTGGAAGATCTCACTGCAAGGAAATAACTTGGCAGGGATCAGAGTACGTGAGGCTGTCCTCCCCGTCTTCGACAGGCGGTTGGACAGAAAGCATGGGTGCTTGGAATACCATCTCACGCAGCTTATGCGAGGGCATGGGTGCTTCGGGGGGTTCCTGTTTAGAATCAATAAGGAGCGATCTCCCCGATGCCACCACTGCGAGGAGGCTTTCGATTCGGCCGAGCACACCCTGCGGGAGTGCGCGGCTTGGGAGGTGGAGAGGACGGCGTTACGTACGGTCATCGGTGTAGGCGTCGACCTGACTTGGGCGGCCATGCTACCACGCATGCTTGATGAGGAGGAGGTCTGGGCTGCTGTGGCTCGGTTCGCCAAAGCAGTCCTGACCCGTAAAGAAGAGGCTGAGAGAACGACGGAGCGAGAGGGGCGAAGGCGGTAAACCCCACTCTTGATGGTATACAGTGTGGCCTTTGGTTGCCGTTTTGCGGTGAACTGGGCAAGTGGTTTCGCGCCACCACTTCAGTGGGAGTGCCCTCAATTATCGCGTTAGACACCCGGCAAGGCGCATGTGTTAGGCAGTCGGCCGTTTAAATGAGAATGTGTGTGTGTGTGTGTGTGTGTGTGTGATTGTGTGTGTGTATGCGCGCGCGCGTATGTGTATGTACGTGCGTGCTTACGAGGGTACGCTGACACGGGATGTTGGTGGGATGTCCCAACATTCTAGATATCAGCGTCGGAATCGGAGAGATGTGTGGCACCGGGGGGACTGGTCAGTGTAGTTACCCACCACTCCGTTGGAGTGTTCCAGCCCTTTTCAGCCGGCGCAAGCCACCACTCTGCATGTGCGAGTGGAGGGCATATAGTCGTAGTTGTAGTTTTCGGAGGAATCGGTATCGTGTCAGCCCGTGGGCCGCGAGTTGTGGCGCCCTCACGTCTCCTGCGCTGGCCCGATCCTCCTCCATTATGGGTGATCTGAAGTGATGGTCATAGTTTCGGTGTCGTCTTCTGGAATGAAGGTAGTAGGCACTAAGAAAAGAAGTGTCATTTAAGGGATTAATGGCGAATAAGTGGAGAGTGCCGAACTCAAACCTATGGGAGTTCCCTGTAGTTGGACCCTAGTCGGTCGTTACCAGGGCCTCTCATTTTAGGAAGGCTTGGATGGAGGTAGTTTTAGTGGGTAGGGGGCCCCCGTATTGCACTCGCAGGCAAAACATACTGCGGCGGGGTGTCTCGAATCCCACACTACCTGCGTACTAGCCAAACCCGGGTGTGCGTAAAAAGCATTTTTTCCTTCTTAAAAAGATACGATTTTGAATTTTTTTGTATAAAAAAAAACTTCTTGTAGAGGGGTTTCAGGAGTTGGACAAACGACGCAAAGGAGTTCGGAGACTGTATCTAGAGATGGACAAACGATGCCGAGGTGATATCACCGAAAATACGATTTTGTATTTTTTTGTATAACAAAAATTCTTGTAGAGGGGCTTCAGGGGTTGGACAAACGACGCAAAGTAGTACGGAGACTGTATCTAGAGATGGACAAACGATGCCGAGGTGTAGCCGTATATATATATATATATATATATATATTCCTCATATAATATCTATGCGAAAGCGACGGTAGCAAAGTTGTTCCCCTAATAGTCCCCCCCCCCCCCTCCCTTTATCTCCGAAACGGTGAGTTGCACAAAAAAACAAAGTGATGGTTAATCATGAACAAACAAAGGACAAACGATCACGCATTTGAATTTTCGAAATTCCGCCATGGGGGTGCTAACTTCACACAGGTCTCGCATTGCCATTGCGACCAATGATGCTATGTAAAAACCTCTTCTAGTCACTGAAACCTGCGTACAGAACAGCACACACGCCCAGGTTTGCCTGAAGGTAGCGCTGCCCACAGGTAGAAAATATGTATTTTTTCCATTGTTGACAGGTCGCCTGGACAGGCAAGGATACCTGCTAATTTTGTCACATACATACTCAGGTTTACCTGTATAAGCAACCTGAACAGGTCTACCTGTCAGGTACACCGTTACGTGTATTTCCGCCTTAACTGAAGTAAGTTTTACTAGTGACAACAATTCTATACTACTATTTCTTTTGTTCTAACAGTTACATCTTTTCAGCTGTTTCCGCAAACGAATTTGCTCATCTAGTAAATATTCTTATTAAAATAAACTTGTTAGTTACGGCTCGTGGAAGAAATTCACTGGACCTGTAGATCATATTTGTTGTTACTGTAATTAATATCATTGCGGTAGCAAGATTTTTTTAACAGTTATATAATTTGTTGAAGTATATAATAATAATAGCAGAAATTTTACTCTCGACTGTGTAATAAATTTTACTAGTAATCGCGATTCTATATTACTCTTTTATTTTCGTTGAAACAACTACATTTTTCTATTATTTCTACAAATTTATATTCTGATATAGCAAGTATTTTTACTACAATAAATTTTGCTAAAGTGACAGCCATATTTGCTAAAGTTACAAAATACTTGCTGTCATAACATTTATTTTTGTAATCACAACCATTTGTCAGAAAATCTTAAATTTGCTGGGAGTGCAAAACTATTTTTCTCCGTGAAGGATGAAATAATCCTGTTGAAAAAATTCCATAGATTTCTATAAACATTTTCTATTGGAATCTGATATGCTTCAGAAACAGCAATTCCAGATATCTACTAGAAAAGTGAGAAGGAGGAATGGGAATTCATTAGGTTCTATGTGTATTCGAGATGATAAATGGGGATTTACCAAATTTTATATGTATCCGCGTAAACGAGTAATATCCCATAAAAAGAAAATGAAGACCTGTACACGCCGTTCTATTTATAATTACTAATAAAACGTTAGAAGATTTCATTTGTTTCTACAGATATACATAGAATCCAATATATTCTTATTCATCTCTCTCAGATTTTTATCAGCGAGTATCCGGAATTGCTGTGTCAAAAGCACATCTAGTTTCCGTGGGGATTCCATAGGATTTTTATACATTTTCTATGAGAATGTAGGGTATTTTTTCAATAGGGAAAATTCTATTAATGTAAGAAGTCCACGTTGATTAAATTTTAGACTTTTAAAACGATGCGATATAGGAAATTTTAACCCATTCATTACTACCGTCCCCTTTTAAAAGGCATATTTAAATATCTATAAAAAAAAAGTTTCAGTAATATGTGGGTTAAACACGGACGTTATTCCACTTAAAAAAATTGGATAACGATACGAGGTACTAAAAAGGTCCGAATATAAAAGTCGTGCGTTTCTAGAAGTTGAATAACTTTCGCACTTAACTTTCTCGTGACACCCTGTCTCGTTCGATGTTTACACTTTTTTTCTCGTTGTATTTCCGAAAAAGCCATCCGAAAACTACCTACTTCTCCGACGAGTGGTTTCACTCTCGTAAAGCCAAACTTGAGGAGCCATAAAAATGCGAGCCTCTCGTTTTTCGATAAACTCCAAATTTATGAAGTTTCATTCAAATTGGGGAGACGCGTGTTTTTCTATTACGGGATTTTTTTATTAGATAGTTCTCGCGAAAGTGACGATAAATTGCACAGTAACATTATTGTTCTTCACGTTGAACCAAATGATTTTTATAAATGTTATAGTATGGAATAATACCATCCAAGAAACCGTCTTATTATCAAAGAGATATAAGATAATGTAGGAAATATTTAAACGCTCGTAACTTTTATTTAAAGAACAATGAAGAATTCGTTTATGATGAAACCTTATCGAGATAATAATTACCCACTCCTGAATCTCAGCACGTATACATAGAATTCTCTTTTAATCAAAAGGTTTATTGCACCTCTTTCAGGATTTAACTTTTATCCTCCACTTTATACTCGTCCACCCCTCTCCCTCTTCCGCAAATTTTCAATATCTTCTCCCAGCTTATCTTCATCCTGCTTCCCCACACCTTTTTCCGTGTCGATCGTGCGAAATTTTCATTACCCCTCTCGTTGGACTTGATTATTATTAAGAAAGGAAGCAGGCAAATTACTCCGTTCGACCCCTCTCTCACTGATAAAATAATAATAGGGAAATATTCTGTAAATCACGTAGTGAATACTCATTCAAGAAATTATAAAAACGATACTGCTCACCGATATACTTCGAAGATGTAAGGTGCATGCTGAACTAGATAGTAATAGAAAAAAACTGCATTCACACACACACACACACACACACACACATTAGCAAAATCACACTTCGGTGTACCTTCGTGCTCTCACTTTTTGTAAGAATACGCAGATTGAAATTTTGTGTTGGAAACGGTCCGGGTATATCCATTCTTGTATATTAAAATCGACAGATTATTTGTGGGACTTTAACCCTACAATACTAATATGTCGTAATTTTTACGACGCTTCCATTAGAACTACGTATAAAGAAAAACATATTAGTATTCTAGGGTTAAGATTCATTGTGTTAATTTCAACACGAAATTTCCAACTATGTATTGTTATAAAAAGCGAGGACACGGAAATTAAGACAAGGAATCTTAAATTAACACAAAGAATCAGTTGATTCTAATATATAAAAGTGGGTTGACCGCTTTCAACATAAAATTTTCAACGATGTATATACAGGAATCAAGCTCAACATTTTTATAATTTTAATCATTCATATTTTAAGTATATTAGGTTTATTCGACGACCTATGACTTTTAGAATTAGCTACACTAGGGAGTTGTATACAACGGGACTTAAATCATTCAAAAAATGAATGTATCTAAAAAAATGTCCAGAAATCAATTTCAGATTTGTTATATTCGTATACCTTAATTTTTAGATATGTTTTGGGATACATTCATTCTTTGAGTGGCTGAAGTGGTATGAAACGCCCCATATGCATGCATATCGTCTTCAAAAGATTCGAAGCTTGGATAAGTTAAAAAAGCAATCCAAGTGACACCCTCGTACGTTTCCATCAAACTATTGTACTCGTACTTATCAACACAGTGAGGGAAAGCTCGATCGTTATCGCCGCGACGCGACGCGACGTCGGCAAATAATATGTCACCCCGTGTTAGATTTATATCGAGGTAAAGAGAAAGAGAGAGCAGATTTATATACGCGCGCACTTTAAACTCGCGCGCGCGCGCGTTCGTCCACGTGAAATAGATTTGCAGTTACGTCGAAGTAGTCATCTATACGTATACATACACATACGTGTTATAGCCCCGGTTGTCGGCACCGCAACCCTTATAATCTCCTTAATTCTCTTGTTAAAAATGATTAATGGAGTGAATTTGCAAACCCCTTCCTCGTGGTGTACCGCGAGGAACAACGTCGGGGGAGGACTCTCCCCCCTTCTTTATTCGTTCGTCACTGAGTAACCGGAACCCGCCGGATCCATTCAATTTATCTCGCGAAATTAGAGGGTTTAAATTCGAGTCCGCGCGCGACACTGGGGAAATGAAGGGGATTGATCGCCTGAGTTTCGCGGGCGACACTCAAATCTGTGCTCGTTTGAAAGTCGGATTTCCGGACTCTTCCGCCGAGACTGCGTTAAGCGATTATATCAATTTGTGCGTCTATACGAGTAGTCAAACTTTCCGCGAGTCGAAATTTAAACTCTAATCTGAACCTGGAAAACCTCATTTCTTTGAAGTATTGGTTTGCCGCTGTAGGCGTAACTAATTTCGTGATCATCGTGCTCAGATGATCACGAACAGGTTTAAATTAGAATTTGTGAGTATACTTCCAACTCTAATGTCGACCTGCTGGACTTCAGACAAAATTGAAACTCTATTTCTACGCCACGCGCGCGCGCGCGTGGGGCGTATACCTGCTACCCACACTTTTACAATTAAATAAACTCGTTTTTGACGTACGCCTTACAATTTTTCAATAGTACAACGCCATAATTAGCAAGAAAAGGGTATACATTTTAATATGCATTAGACAATAAAGCAATAAATTAATTTTTTATTGTTAGGTATTATTATTAATAACGATAAAAATTTCAATTTATTATTAACGCGGTATACATGATGTAAAATGCCTATATTTGACTCTACAATAAATTTTTAAAGAATTGTTCGTTTTTCAATGAGAATAACAAGTGGCCTGAACGGAAAGTTCAACGGGGGTCGTATACGTCTCACGCGGGCACGGAACGTTTTAACGACGTGCACACTTCGTAAATTTATCGTGAATGCACTGTCTTCATAAAATTTTTTAATTAAAAAAATAACGAAATCATATAATAATGATGTTTCAAACAGTTCAAATTGTACCGAATTATTCCATAAATAATGTATGATTAATTATCATAATCGCTACTGTTTTGAAAAAGAAAGTATCAAATTATTTTATAAAATTTAATGAAAAGAACCTTCGAGAGCAGTCACTGTCATGTCCAGTTTCTATATATAACTAAAGCCAACCGAGGCCACTTGAAGAGTCGGTGGCTCAATTGGTAGAGTGTGAAAACATTCCCAGTTTCGAAGATCGCAGGTTCGAGTCCCGGTAGGGTCTGAAAAAAAAACCGACACTGGCCGGCGGGTTGGCAGGCCTATGGACATATACCGACTGATGGCGATACCATTTTTCTTCGCCACAGCTCGAGGCGAGGTCCATGAGGTCCAAATGAGAGTTATAAAAACCTAATTTGCACCTAAACTTGCGAAGAGTGGAAATATTCACGCAGTTTAGGTTCAAATTAGGTTTTCATTGCACAGACATCCGGATCTTGAAAACCAACTTTCAGCCTCAGTGAGGATCCAGAGGTTCAAATTAGAATTTAAATTTCGACTCGGGTTGAATCTAAGTCTCTCGAAACCCGTTTTTTTATTACATTTGCGTCGAAAGTTTATTTATTTGACTTTTGTCGTGTATAATTCGATGACGGGGGAGTAGTAGAAATTTAAGAAACGAATTATTTCGAAGCTCTAAGGTATCTATATTTAATGGGCTATTGTCGATTTTTGAACGCCCTAATTCGGTTTTCCCACAATTCTTTTTATTGCAGATTCGAGAAATTTGGACAAAATCATTCATACCGTATTTTTTGATTTTCCATTATCGGCGTTATTTAAGCTGGAAAATACCATTTATCTTTCTCCCACTCATTGCTTGGCACAAGTGCGTCTCTCTTGCATTTCGATGGCGTCATAATGTCTTGGAAAGAAACGCGCTTATAACTTTGTGAATAATTATTTCTTTAGACATTTTCTTTTTCGTGTAACATTAAATATGCGTGGGATGTGGGAGATGAAACCGAACGAGGATCTCGAAAAAAGCTTCTTAACACTACGAACGACCGGCTCACACCGTAGCCTCACAACAACTGACAACAACTGACTCCTCTCCTCGCGTTTACCCATCGCCTAACGACGTCTTCTCTTTAGACTCTTCTCTTAAGCCTAGTTCAGACACGGCTAGTAATTCAGTCGAGTAGCAAGTAATTTAGTCGAATAGCGAGTAATTTAGGGCCGGTTTTACCAACACGGTATAAACGCGGTATAGCGCTATACTGAAAATAACCAGCACGCAAGCGTTTTACTAGTATGGTATAAGTCTGGAATAGGATAAACTTTGGAATAAATACAGGGGTAGCTTATCCGGCAGTCTCAGTACGGGATAAGGTGTTTATTCTCAGTATAACCTAACTTTTTGTTTGTGTCTATATTCTACCGTGACATAGTCATAACCTGATCGTTATGGTAAATTGTTATTCAGTTTGAAATGGAGTTGATTGATGTACCAATTTTTGAATCACTATCTGATGAAGATATTGATGTATTTATTACCAAGAATGAGAAATCCAAAGAAAATACGTGCTCGGTAAGTAAATAAAAGATACCTATACCTACTAATTTATAACCAATATCTAATACAAAACTATTCCAGAGTTGACTATTTCGAAGAATACAACGATGTAGAATTCTTCACTCGATTTCGTTTGAAAAACAAACCTGTCAGAGATTGTTGGGACAAATACGACATCGCATTGCTTCGAGGTCGCAAAGTAATGCACCAATTTAGCTAGCAACGAAATTATTGCTAACTTTAAGATTTCTTGCTTCGGGATCAATGCTAATTACTGTAGGTAATCATAATGTTGAAACTTTTAATTAGTTATTATTGTATGCCGCCACCTCTGCCACCCCCGACGACTCCTCACATCGCGAGGAGAGCTAGTTTACAGGACTACAAGTTCATCGATCGGCATAAACCGCCACTGATCTTCCAGAAATCAATGGGCGACATACTAAAAAACATTGACAAAGTCAAATTGAAACTCGTCGCAAGGTACGATTAACCCTTCAGTGGTGACTCGAAAGTTTTAAATTGTGGAAGTGCTTGCTTACGGTCTCTGAGACCGTGCGTCACCACTGAAGGGTTAAACAATTTTATCGCGGTAAACTTTTAATTCGCCAGGAACAAAGAGGAGTTTCGCATTGTCAGAATGTGGTGGCTGCGAAGGATTGATTTTGTTCACAGTGGGCTTTTAAACGTGTTTTTAGATCGCCGGATAAGAGACCTTTGCGAGCCAAACGCGAAGTTAGCCCTTACGCGGAAACACGATATATCGCAATGCAATCGCCGAATAATAGAAATTCCACCGCGACGTTGACGTTCGATGATTCGTTCTAGATTAAGAACCCGATGATGCTCAAGTTTTCTGGGTCGCAGCATTCGTGTCGGACGGTGCTCCGAGGAACGGCTATTGTAACCTTCCTTTCCACGCGTGAGATTGAATGATGATTATAATTTTATCTGAGTCAGAGCTCTGGAGAATCAAAATTAATAGATCTCTCTTCTTTTTTTATAAATGAGTCTTTCCCTGCTAGGTAATTTCGCGCGACACATTTTATATTATAGTTCTTTTTTAATAGGAGGATAGACGCTCATAGAAATGTCGGGAAAATTTTGTTTTCTCTCTTCGTTCTTTTACTCAGAAAATGCAAGTTTAAATTTAAAATTTACGTACGCGGGTCTCTAATCGCGAGAATCTCAACGGTATCCAATAATATCAATCAAAAAAGTCATCTACCATTGCATTGTTTTCTATAAGTAACATTTAAATTTATCTCTCTAGGTAGGTATTATACCTTTCTTCAATTCGCGTGATTGCAGAGTTTTCGGGAGCAGAAGTGATATATCCGTCGGACGATGTAGAATATGAACAAATTTTAGATTTGCCTTGATACACTTTTGTAAGATACGTCGGCACTAGACATCAAGTCGTACAACGCTCTTTCTATACTTTTTAGATAGGGTCGCGTATACTTTAAAAAAAACGATAACATTGTACCGCTCTATGTAATCTCCGAGTAATGTCACCGCGTGATAAACCTTAAGTTGTAGCGATTTAAAAGTTTATAGATTTTGGAATATATTTTGCCCGATACGAGATTTTGATCAAATGGTGCAATTTTAGGTTGTAATTACTATATTATTGACGACCCTCATAGTTTCTTTTGAGACTGAACACATTCTTGTTGGTCAGATATCGAATGTTTTGGCGTGTTTTGTACCTGATGCTTTTATCGATGACTCAAAAGTAAAAGTTATTGTTAGGAAAGTATAAATATATTGTGTTATAGATATCTTTTATTTGCCGGGCACATATTTTCTTCGGATTTCTGATTCTTGGTAATGTCATCATCAGATGATAATTCAAAAACTGGTACATCAATCAACTCTATTTCAAAATTAATAACAATTTACCACAACGATCAGGTTATGATTATGCCATGAAAGAATAAAGACGTAAAACAAAAAGTTAGGTTATACTGAGAATAAACAACTCCGAATTTCGTTTATCGCACCGGAACAACTGTCAAAACGACCAAATGTCATGCGAAATACGTACTTCTTACTACCAACCAAAAAATCATTTTGGATGGCCAACGCTTATACCTGGAATAGTTATCCCAGGCAAACTTGGAGCTGGTAAAACGCCTGCGCTTTATCCCAGGCAAACTTGGAGCTGGTAAAACGCCTGCGCTTTATACCAGGTATAAAGAAGAGAGAGAGAGAGAGAGAGGGAGAGAGGGAGAGAGAGGGAGAGGGAGAGGGGGAGAGAGGGAGAGAGAGGGAGAGAGAGGGAGAGGGAGAGAGAGAGAGAGAGAGAGAGAGAGAGGGAGAGGGAGAGAGAGAGGGAGGGAGAGGGAGAGGGAGAGAGAGAGAGAGAGGGAGGGAGAGGGAGAGGGAGAGGGAGAGGGAGAGGGCGAGGGAGAGGGAGAGGGAGAGGGAGAGGGAGAGGGAGAGGGAGAGGGAGTATAAATTTATTCTCGGTATACTTATTGTAGGTATAACTTGACTTTGGTAAAACCAGCCCTTAGTCGAGTAGCGAGTATCCACTAATCAATAGAGGAAAGTACCCTAATATGAGACCCCTTTTTATTTTATATATATATATATATCGAAGAGTTTTAAGTTGTAGAGGAAATAAATCAGTAAGCGCGTATTCTTCAATATGTTTATTATCCATTCTAAGCAGCGACAGATCGTAAAATTGATTTTTTTTTCTAAAAAAAATTATATACAAAAAAATTCATATTTACGGTTTCTGAAATTGGGCGCCTAATATGAGACACTTGGATCTCATATTACTTTTTAAAAAAAAAAATTAGACTGTAAATGAGATGTGGCTTATTTAACTTTATTTAAATACAACTTAAACAAGTGAACACAGTACTAATAATTTTAATATTATCTATATTATAATACATTAGGTTCTCATCATCCCCACCTAAACAAATACACAGATTTAAACAGTCAATCAAAATTAAGTATTTTCTTTACTTTTCCATTACATTGAGGAAAAATAAAATCATTTGCATTAATATTACTACATTCTTCATGGCACCAACGGAAAGCACATGACACATTTAGCCCATTTTTCCCCTTGAACATCTTCTGACCTCTGTATATCGCATATTAGGAACTTTACACTAACCTAAAAATAATGCCTACTGCTTAATGAAAAAAACGAACTGCAAAACCTACTTTCATAGGCAACGATTAAGCGACATTTCTGCTACACATTGAATACAAAAAATAATTTATAGCACTTACATCTTCCGGTATAACGTTGATTAAGCACAGCACTCTAAACATTTTATAGATTTCCATAACCTCAAAATAAGCAACATATCCGCTTTCTCTGTAGATATGTTAGAGAACTGTAAGACGCGTATGCCTTATAAATTCATTACGAACGAATTTCTGATGGGCAATACTATAATAGATAGGGATATTGTTTCAATGACAAGTATAAGGTCTCATATTAGGCGCCTTTCCTCTAATCGTTCAGACCAGTTTAGCTGACAATGAGTTCAGCGTCAAGTAGTGGTGTCTCAAAATGGACAGGCAAAGACGTCGTATGGAAATAAATTAGGCTATAAAAAATATTATAAATATTATTTTGAAAGACATCGAACAAGAAATATCCGGCAAATCAAAGCATTTGTGGGTCAAAAAGTGGAAATGTAAAAGAGAATCGTTGGGCGCTTCAAATGGAATTTTAAAAGAGTTAGAAATATAAGATCCTGCAGAATACTGTAATGCAATCAGAATTTCGGAAACTTCATTGAATTATTTGTTGAATAAAACAATTCCCTAGCACCTGGATACACCAGACATTGAATTTTCCCTGGCCATCGACGGAATTCGACATTCCTCCTTTTAATCCGGCTCGGCATTCGCGTACGTGCGGTGCCCCATCGAGTGAGCATTGCGGGAAACGGCTCGCGACGATCCGTACGGTAATTATCTTCCGAAAAACGTCTGAACGTGGTGGGGGACTCTACTCGACTGTCAAAATCTGATGGATCCAGCTGACTAAACTACTACACTAAACTACTCTACTAATTTGTACTCTCCGCACGCACTAAATTACTAAATTACTCGCTACTCGAATAAATTACTAGCCCTGTCTGAACTAGGCATAAACTCTTACTCTACTAATTTTTACTGTCCGCACACACTAAATTACTCGCTACCTACTCGACTAAATTACTGGCCGTGTCTGAACTAGGCTTTAGCGACGGCCCGTCGCATCGGCCCGCCACCTCAGCACAACACCCCACATATTATGTAGGGTAGAGGCACCGGTTATAGCCACTTTAACGAAGTTACATGATTCACTATTGCATTTTATACGTATTTCTAAGTTATTTCCTTCGCGTAAACTAAACGTAGATAGAGGACACATTAAGGGAATTTCAGTCGGAGAAAAGAAAGAGATGCTGAATATAGAATTGTGTATAAAAAATAAATAGGTTCACAATTGCTATATCTACCGGTTTTAGCCATTTTGCTCTAGATATAGCCACATGAACGCACCAAATATAGCCACCACCTGCCACTTACGTTTTACTAACATTATTAATGTTAATGAAGGCATAAAATAAAATAAAACAATTTTAAGAAACGTATATTAAATATCCGAAAATACAGAAGACATAATGTATCAAAAAGAAGTCTATATAGTAAGTATATCTCGGGCTTTTACAATCTCAAGCCATTTGTTAGAAGTTAATACTGAAGGTAACACAGGCCGACAAAATTTAACGAAAGCCCTAACCCAGAAACAGGACATTATGTGCCCGAAGGATTTTGGTACGCTGAATCCGAATCCGGCCTCAGAATTAACCCTATACGTCAGGTTTTCGAGATATCCTATCCTAAAAGTGCGAAAAACACGCTTTTCTGCTAAATTCGGGATTATGTATCATCGCGAATAAATTTTTTTTCTAAAAACCGATAACGCCTTTCTAAAGCAGCACTCTTACCCTTTAAAACCATATCTCCAAATTTTGTATATCATTTTTTTTCATTGAGATATCTATGATTGAAGCTAGGTACTTTCGCTATTTCAATACAGCATTGGGTCACATGCAATTTTTCAAAGAACCGATATATTATATCAGTCTTCTATATGTAATATGACAGGGTTGGGGGGTTGAGGAAATTTGGGTTTTAATGGACTTAGGTTATACACTCCTAGGTTACAGGGTTGGGAGTTAAGGAAATTGCATGTGACCCAATGCTGTATTGAAATAGCGAAAGTACCTAGTTTCAATCATAGATATCTCAATGAAAAAAAAATGATATACAAAATTTGGAGACATGGTTTTAAAGGGTAAGAGTGCTGCTTTAAAAAGGCGTCATCCGTTTTTAGAAAAAAAATTTATTCGCGATGATACATAACCCTGAATTTAGCAGAAAAGCGTGTTTTTCGCACTTTTAGGTTAGGATATCTCGAAAACCTGACGTATAGGGTTAAATCTGAAGCCAGATTCGGATTCAGCGTATCAAAATCCTTCGGGCACACAAGGTCCCGTTTCTGGGTCAGAAATTTGTCGGCCTGTGTATAATTTAAGGATATTTCGTTTTCTTTTTGTCGTTACGGATGAATCGGGCCATTTCCAAACATCTTGCAATATTTCTGAAACTGTTTTCTTCTGCTCTGCACTAACAGTACCCAAGGTGGCTATAACTGGTGAAACTGAAGCGCCAGTTTTAGCCATTTTGTGACTAAAACTAGGAAAACCATTATTTCGCCGCTCCATTTATAGCCATCTTAATGTTATTAGGTTAGAACAAAAATTTCCTCTAAATTATGAAAAATAAGCTAGAGTAGGAACTTACATTATGTAATAAAATCAAAATTGTCCCCCTCTCTGGCAGTTGCGTTGTGTGAAAATTGCTGGCACATTTGAATAGCGAATTTCTTAACAAAACTCTTAAGGATCAGTCAAATTCACAACCTTATCAGAGGTACCCGGCATTTACATATTTATGGTGGGAAAAAAGAGACGTGCGCATTTCGAATTCAGTTGGTAACAATATGAGGCGGAAAATGCAAACTTTATTTGGCAAATTGCATGTCATTGGCCTTATTTAAAACAAAGTAAAGTCGGAAATGGCTAAAACTGGTTCAGTGGCTAAAACCGGTGCCTCTATCCTATACAGATTCCGAATTGAATTTAAAAATATAAATATTTTTCTTACGAGAAAATCAAATTTTGGGACAGATGTAAGTCGATTTTCGACAAGCCCCTATTCAGTCAGTAATATTGCGAAAGAAATTTGGAAAACTCAAGAGTAATATCCTTAAATTCTTGATTAAAATATATATTTCTTCAATAAAATAACGATTTTAAAAACGAAATCTGTATAACGTCATGTCGATCGAATCGGATTGATAAACGTGGCCGTTACCACCGATAATGTAGACGATATCAAAGTATAAGTCGTTATCCCATTCGGGACTTCACAAAAATCTTCTAATCGTAGGTAAATTTTTATCGCATATCGGTAGGACTAATTTTGTACAAAAAATCGCGTTGTATACAGGGTGTTTCATCTAACTTGAGCACCTCGAATATCACGACAGTCTTTGATGATATGAAAAATTATTGAGAGGAAAAATTGTTCGATGCAAAGGGGCAAATACTGTTATTAGAAAAGAATTATTTTCTAATTAGTTTTTTTCAAGATATCAAGGTCATCGATATTATTTTAAATGGGTCGACATATTTTCATTACCACAGTCTTGTATCTTATAAGAGGACAAATTCTGCAGCTGTTAATATGATGACCTTCACTTGACCTTGAACGAGAAGAATCACGAAATGCGTGCCATGAATTCCAATACTTGTTCGAAAACCGATCCTTATTTTCTCCTTCCTGACGGAACAAGATACCTCGAAGGTTTGTTTATAAGCATCAGAAACAATAACATTTCACACAATCCCAATGACATTGAAATTCATTCATTTATCGTCTTCGAACAAGTATTGGAATTCATGGCACGCATTTCGTGATTCTTCGGTTCAGTCAAATGAAGGTCATCATATTAACAGTTGCTGAATTTGTCCTCTTATAAGCTACAAGACTGGTAATGAAAATATGTCGACCATTTAAAATAATATCGATGACCTTGATATCTTGAAAAAACTAATTAGAAAATAATTCTTTTCTAATATAACAGTATTAGCCCCTTTGTATCGAACAATTTTTCCTCTCAATACTTTTTCATTTCATCAAAGACTGCCGTGATATTTGAGGTGATCAAGTTAGGTGAAACACCCTGTATATGTGTACCTACGACAATTCACGGAAAAATGCAATTCTCTAAATAAGAGTTCGAGTATAAAAATATAGTGCAAGAAAAGACAGGGGCACGGAATGACTAAAGTGAAATTTTCGTCCTCATTTAAGTATCGCCGAACGACGCAACTTTTCAGATAAAACCAAGACGGGAAGGCTCCACAGCGGGTATACATAGGTGCGTCGTAAAAAATGCACAAAGCTTGCAAAAGATACAAAGTAGAGACGATTGCCTGCCCAGGTCTTTCTCCTAAACCGTCGTATTACCTCAATTGCTGGCAGCTTTCCGTACGTATAGAGTGTTCTGTTTTGAATAGGGTTTCGTCGAAAAGTGAATTTGTATAAAAAGATGTTTCCAGTCAAAATTATAGAGTTTCGAGTGAGACGCAAAATGTATTACTGTAGATTCGAGAAATTTGGATAAAATTATTTACCTCGTAATTTTTAATTTTTCATTTTTGACCTTATTTAAACTGGAAAACGATATTTTAAAATGCAGATACGTCATCGTCTTGTAAGAGTATCTCTCTCGGCTTTTCGATAACGTCACAATCTCGTAGAGAGAAACGCACGTATAACTTTGCGAATAATTATTTTCTCGGACAGTTTCTTTCTAGTGCGACATCACATAGATATATGTATGGATTACAAATTGAATTAAAAATTAGAAATATTTTTTATGAATATACCGAATTGTTGCTTCTTTCGAATAATCGTTACAGTGATTATTTTCCGAAAAGGGAATTAGGTATTTTTCTAAATACAATCTTCAATTCATTAAAAAAAATTCAATAATATATTTATGTACCATTCTTAGAATCTATCGTTCGTGTGATATAAATTATTGCTGTGAAGAGTAAAATAAATGATGCCTTTTACTAGTCGTCTTTTTCTAAGAATAGGGGGTAAATGGTATTTGTAATTTCTACGAAACGAGAACTGTTTACTATTTTTACCAGAAAATCGTTAATTTTCGTAGCAGACAATGATATGTGGTTATTTCAATTAATATCGCACATCAGTGCATCGGAGTCGAATTGTTTAAAACATTTTCAGGCAAATTTTGTTGCTGTGAATAAATACAGGGTGTTCATTTTAAAACTTACCACCCACGTTAGCTGCGTAAAGAGACATATTTCTGAAAATCGCCGAGACACGTCAACAAAATTATTGAGGGGGAACATTTTTTATAAAAATTCGACGCCCCCCCCCCCCTCAACCACCTGACTCCGGGGGCGGTAACCCCAATATTCTTAAATGGAACAGGGGGTCGAGTGATACCTCATTTTAAAGGGCTTTTAATTGTGTACATTTTGACGTCCTACTTTTCAAATTTGACGTTAAAATGAGGTATCACTCGACCCCCTGTTCCATTTAAGAATATTGGGGTTACCGCCCCCGGAGTCAGGTGGTTGAGGGGGGGGGGGGCGTCGAATTTTTATAAAAAATGTTCCCCCTCAATAATTTTGTTGACGTGTCTCGGCGATTTTCAGAAATATGTCTCTTTACGCAGATAACGTGGGTGGTAAGTTTTAAAATGAACACCCTGTATGTAGTATTTGATGGATCACTGGCTCATAAAGCTTGATATGGAATATTTTTTTCTAGGTACCCATTAATTAAATACCGCATTTGCTCAAATGCTATAAAAATAAGAAAAAATTTACATCGAAATATCTTTCTTACTATTATCATTTCGAGGCCCTCTCGGACTCCCTTGAATAAGATTTTTCTTATAGAAACACGTTTGTACCTCGCTTGAAACGCGACACCCCATAGGTGCATCAAACGTACGCAAACTGCACTTCGGAGATACCGTATAACAGCACTGCCACGTCGATCCGTTATTTCGAATTTTATAGCGCGATTCGCAGCTTTCCGGGAGGCGGCGAGATCTGTCGCTTGATATAAAACATGCGCGTGTGAGCTCGGTGCACGAACACCCCCTGTCGACATCGAATTGGACACCGTTGAAGCAGACGCAGTCATAACTTTTATTACAAAAGAAAGCAAATATACAAAATCGATAGAACGACAAAAGTCGAGTCCGACTAGAAATGAAAACTAGAAGAATGTACTGTAGTTGAGAATTAGTGCTGTATTCTCATTGACTTATTTGGAGTATACGCATTTATTGGTGAACAATGCGCATAGATTATTAGCAAGATTTCTTGTTAATTCTAACTATAAATATTAGGAGGTTGTACTGAAAGCCGCTGTTCTCCTGTAAATGTCTCTAACTACTTATGTCGTGCGCAGCGACTAATACTTCTTGTATCACTCTAAATCATGGACATTTCTCATTAAGATTCAGTCATTAAACTATCGTTTTTAGTTAATATAAGTGTATGTCTATAACCTGAAAAAATGGAACGCGACAAGTTGTTTTTTCGATGTGTACTACTACACTACTCAGATATTGTAAAAAAGTGTTGTTGCAGCTCATCAATCTTGTGCAAACTTATGCTGAATCCGCTCCATCAGAAACAGTATGTAGAGACTGGTTTCGTCGCTTCAAAAGTGGAAACTGTGATGTTCACGACAAACAATGGCCAGGTCAAACAAAGAAGTTCGAAGATGAATAACTGCCAATCTCTATAGGGACCGTGCAAGGCGTTTAGGTCGCCATCTAAAAGCTGTTGTGCAACATAATGTGGAGGAATTTAATGAGCGCATAAAGAGCAATTACAATGAAATTCCATTTTATTAATTAAAATTAAATACTTTTTGTAAAATGCCATCCTCGAAAAGAACCTGTCCCGTTAAAGGTTGCTCAAAAATACACCATATCGTGTACAAAATATTAATCCACCAATAAAATTCTATTCGTTTCCTACAAGTAGTGTTCACTTGCCATGGAAGAATCACAAACGCGTATAAAGTGGATTAATACAATTAAAAATTGCATTAATCCACTGCTACAGTATTCTGATAATATACAGGGTGGACCAGGTTAAACGTCATTTTTTCTTTGATATGTGATAGAACAACAACAAAAAAGTAGACTTTCATAAGAAAATTTTTTTCAAAAATGTTTCCTAACAAAGATATAGGGTGTCAAAGTTTCGAAAAAAAAATGGTTTTCTCATCATAACTTCTAAACTACTTGATCGATTTCCATGAAATTTCGCACACAGGCTAATGTAGAACAGTTCTAAGCAATAATTAAAAAATTTTTAAAAATTCTCCAGTGGCGTAGATACTAGGGGCCAGTACCCCCCTTTCCCCCTCCCAATCTTCGGCGCCACTTAATTTATATTGTTGCGAGCGGGCCAAAGCTAGGTTGAACTCCATTAACTGTGATATGTGATAGAGCAACAAAAAAAATAGATTCTCATGAGAAAATTTTTTTCAAAAATGTTTCCTAAAAAAGATATAGGGTGTCAAAGTTTCGAAAAAAAAAATGGTTTTCTCATCATAACTTCTAAACTACTTAATCGATTTCCATGAAATTTCGCACACAGGCTCATGTCGTACAGCTCTAAGTAATAATTAAATAATTTTAAAAAATTCTCCAGTGGCGTAGATACTGGGGGCCGGTACCCCCCTTTCCCTCTTCCCAATCTTCGGCGCTACTGGATATTTTGCAAAGAAAATTTAATTATTGGATTCCCTGTTTAATTTAAAGAAAAAAATCACCGTGGCAAATTTTTGATTTGTTACTTCGTTTTTGAGATTTTTTTCTTTAAATTAAACGGGGAATCCAATAATTAAATTTTCTTTGCAAAATATCCAGTGGCGCCGAAGAATGGGAAGGGGGAAAGGGGGGTACCAGCCCCCAGTATCTAGTACGTCACTGGAGAATTTTTTTAAATTATTTAATTATTACTTAGAGCTGTACGACATTAGCCTGTGTGCGAAATTTCATGGAAATCGATCCAGTGGCTTAGAAGTTATGATGAGAAAATCATTTTTTTTTCGAAACTTTGACACCCTATATCTTTGTTAGGAAACATTTTTGAAAAAAATTTACTCATGAGAATCTATTTTTTTTTGTTGCTCTATCACATATCACAATTAATGGAATTCAACCTAGCTTTGGCCTGCTCGCAACCCTATAAATTAAAATAAATATCTCAAAAACGAAGCCATAAATCAAAAATTTGCAAGGGTGATTTTTTTTCTCTAAATTAAACGGGGAATCCAATAATTAAATTTTCTTTGCAAAATATCCAGTGGCGCCGAAGATTGGGAGGGGGAAATGGGGGTACCGGCCCCTAGTATCTACGCCACTGGAAAATTTTTAAAAATTATTTAATTATTGATTAGAGCTGTTCTACATTAGCCTGTGTGCGAAACTTAATGGAAATCGATCAAGTAGTTTAGAAGTTATGATGAGAAAACCATTTTTTTCGAAACTTTGACACCCTGTATCTTTGTTAGGAAGCATTTTTGAAAAAAATTTTCTTATGAAAGTCTACTTTTTTAAAATTGTTCTATCACATATAAAAAAAAAGACGTTTAACCTGGTCCACCCTGTATAGGCGTATATAAGTAAGAGCGTGTACGGCGTTATTCATAAAAAATTTAGTCAACAATGTTTCTTTCCACATAGATACGTTTGATATGTTCTAAGACAATGCGCAATTATGTTCATAATGAGTCCAATCGCCACCAGCATCGATAATCGCTTGGCATCTCCGAGACATACTATCCACCAAATTTTCGGCATATTCGCGGGGAAGTGTCTTCCAAATGCGTCGAATTTCTCGAGATAGCTGCTTCAGAGTGAATTCACAGTGAAGACACATTTTCCTCTAAGCTTCTGCTTGATGTATCTATCCCTAGTAATTCGACGCATTTAGAAGGCACTTCCCCGCGAATACGCCGAAAATTTGGTGGATAGTATGCCTCGGAGATGCCAAGTGATTATTGATGCTGGTGGTGATTGGACTCATTATTAATATAATTGCGCATTGCTTTGAAACATGACAAATCTATGTATGTAGAAAAAAACATTTTTGAATAAATTTTTTATGAATAACGCCGTACATGCTCTTACTTGACTTACTGTTTTTGCCACAATTTTTACATCATAAGTATTTGATACACTGGTTTGAGCTACAACTTTACAGGTTATAACGATCTCTTTATTTCCGGTGTTATCTGTCTCTATTACATTACATGACCTGATTCAAATAATTTTCGCCCCTTTAACATCATTTTGACCTCGTATGAGATTGTTTTGGATTGGCCGAAAACCATACTTAATAATTTTTATCATTTTTATAAATTATCTATTAGCATTACCCTGTAAATTTACTACCAAGTAGTATCTATGTCATTCGTGTGGTCGCGCGCACATCGGCAACAACACTGCTATCTATAGCTCGTGCACAGTCCCTATTGGAAGAAAGCCCTACTCAAACGCTCTGAGAATTGGCTCAACAGCTTGAAGTCGATACGAATCTACAATTTCACGACGTCAACATACCATGGGAAAGATTGAAAAAGAAGAAAAGTGGCTGCCACGTGAATTGACCGAAAATGTCATTGCTAACTGTCTGAACATCTCGATTTCTTTGCTCGCAAAGCATAAATAGAAAAGTTTTATGGCATATCGTAACCGGTGATGAGAAATGGATCTATTCCTATAACCCGAAACGCAAAACATCATGGGTTGATCCTGGCCAACTACCAACGTCTATACCAAAACGAAACATCCACGGTCGCAAAACAATGGTTTCAATTTGGTGGGATATGGAAGGTGTCGTTTATTATGAGCTGTTGGAACAGAATGAAACAATTACTGTCGAATGTTATCAACAACAGTTGGAGCGTTTACATGATAATTTGATGAAAAACGACCATCAATTGCATGAAATCACTGAAAAGTGATTCTTCTTCACGGCAACGCTCGGCCTCATGTTACTTGAGCCGTGAAAGAAACATTGATGGAGTTTGAATGGGAAGTTCTCCGGCACTCAGCGAATACGCTGAGAGAATACTCCAAATCTGACTCCGAGTGATTATCATTTATTTAGATCGATGCAACACGACTTGGAAAATAGACACTTCCATAATTACCAAGAAGTCAAAAATTGGTTTGCTGAGTGGTTTAGATCAAAAAGTAGACAATTCTTTCATCGCGCAATTTAACTTCTGCCAGAAAAGTGGAAACAAGTTATAGCTTCCGAAGGCAAATACTTCGATTGGGGTATTCACACATTTTATTACAACATAATGTTTTAAAAACATGAAAAAAATAGCGACTTTCAACGCAACCCCTAATTATTTGCTAGAATGACTACTGCTTGGTTTCGTCAAACAATTTTTAATCGCCATAACCAAATTATTTAATTCAAGTAACTAAACCAGCGTTCCCCCGCCCGTAACTGCTAGTTTAGTCAAATCTACTATTTCTTTCTCTGTATATATTTAAGAGTCTAGTCTGAGTTTGATTCATTAGGGAAGCCGCGATGTTTCTTACTAGAATTTGGATCCATTCTCATTTTCAGATAAAGAATACTTCGCTGATGAATCGTGGGTTTTCCGATAATGGAAACCTTCAAATTGTTACTCCTTAGTTTTGTTAATAAGCATTTCTTTAATTGAAACATAGCTTCACGAAAAGTCCCTAGCATTCCCCGGAAAGAATAAATCTTTAATTACTGGACTACAATAGTTTACCGTGAAAAACGGAGACCACGTGTAACATTGAAGGGAACTCGATATAACCATCAGTGAGACCCTTTTTATTTGGAAACTAGCTGTACCTTGCCACGCGTTGCAGTCTGGTTAAATGGAAAAAAAAGAAAAGAGAAAGCGTACATTTCTAATATGCTTAATTTTGCAATGCTTGTGGGTATACAATATTTTTTGTTGTTCCATTGTCTGTGCAGACTGCAACGTTGTGTCAAAATTTAAAAGCAATCGGTGAAGAACTTTCGGAGATTTAAGATTTCGGATAAACGATTATTTACATTTGTAAGGAATATTTGAACATAAGGTAATACTCGATATAACCGAATGATGAGTCGTTAAGCAATCCTCGATAGAACTTTTGGATCACAATCTGATGTGTACGACGGTTCAAGACCGAATGCCCCTTTCCTCGTTTGCCTGGAGGAGCATAAGTCCTCCTTTCTCCTTTTTCCTGGGCCTCTTGGTATGCCCAGTCCCCTTGGCGTCATCATTGGGGGAAACTGTCCCGGCTTTGACCTGGCTTCATGAGTCACCCCTGCTTGACGCGTCCCTGACTTGATGTGCTTCGAAATGCTCTCTTTCACATTTTTATTTATTTACCCCCTTAAGGGAGTAGGTATACCGTATGTCCGTCTCTGTACTGGCCAGTTTGAAAGTTACCTTCGGATAGGCTTGGTCGGTACTCGAGTCATTTAATACGGTAGAAGTCGAGTCGGCAGTTAGAGTTGATGTCAATTCGGAAGATCGAGGCGTCTAACTTCGAAATTGTGAATTTGTGAATAATGGAAATTACGAAAATAATTATAATTACGGTATAAATGTCTCGATTACCGACCAAGCCTATCCGAAGGTAACTTTCAAACTGGCCAGTACAGAGACGGACATACGGTATGAATGAGGAGTGGTCGAGTGTAGGAGGTAAAAACTAACGGGCTAAGACACTCGTTCTCCACGCTTCGTTCGCGATAGGTATATTTCAAGACTCTATACAACGCTGCCGATCTTGATAACTGTTATCGCGGGGTAGAGCGCTGCTTGCGACTGCCTCGATAAAGCTCTCCGATCTAACTGCCTCTCGTACGCCGTTCTCCTTGTGACGTACTCTCGGGTAGCGGGGGCGAAACGGGACTTCTGGAATACCCGGAACGGTCCCCAGCTGTCGGACACTCCAACCCCGCTGATATCACCGTGCGCCTTCCTGGCCATGCGCATTAGCAGGTAGCAAGGATGAGAGGGAATTCCCGGAAGGTACAAGGCATTCTGGCTTTCCGAAAGCATTGACTCATCCTGCATCTTCCTGCCTGAAGCCGTTGCTACGTGCTCTTGGGCCGTACACCGTATTCTTCCATCTTCATTCGGCCTTTTCTGACCCATTGGCGACCTCGACAACCTTTAAATATCGTCACCTCTATTGCCTGAAACTAATTGTAAGTCAAATAACATGAACTAAACGACTGCTCTCGTACAGATTCAAGTATCAAATGGATCAGAGAGCTTTCCTGTCGGTTCTATTCCAGGGTACTATCATTCGCCTGTGGCTACTATCGTTTGGCAAATGAGACTACTATCATTCGTCTCAGAGTTACCATCATTCACTCTTTCCCGTCGACTACTATCATTCGTCTTCGAGTTTTTCCAACTGGGTCCAACTGTTGGTCCAAGTCTACGTCAAAATCGAAGCCCATGTATGCCCTGACCAGAGGAATACACCAGAGATTCCGACTCGGCAAATAGTCCCGCTTACGCTGAAACCTAAGCCCATGTAGTCCCTGACTAGGGGAATACACCATAGATTTCGACTCGGCAAATAGTCCCGCCTACGCCGAAACCTAAGCCAATGTAGACCCTCTGACCAGGGGAATACACCATAGATTTCGACTCGGCAAACAGTCCCGCCTACGCCGAAACCTAAGCCCTTGTAGACTCTGACCAGGGAAATACACCATAGATTTCGACTTGGCAATTGATCCAGCCTACGCCGAAACCTAAACCCATGTAGACCCTGTCCAGGGAAATACACCATAGATTTCGACTTGGCAGTTGATCCAGCCTACGCCGAAACCTAAGCCCATGTAGACCCTGACTAGGGGAATACACTATAGATTTCAACTTGGCAATTGGTCCAGCCTACGCCACGAGTTAAGCCCACGTTTTCAGCGACCAACAGAAAACGCTGAAACTCGTGACTCGGCCTAGTTACTTATAATTCAGCTTGGAGTACCAAGTTTGTTCATATAAGCATTTAATCCTCTTCACCTGCCAATCAGCAGTATTGGAGATGACCTATGGCTTCAGCTGGTCAGCGGCTATTACCGATTGTTGCCCAGGCATCCTCTTCATGTCTACGAGATCCTCGACCTCGCATCTGCCTCTAAGCAAGACCGCCTCGACCCTAATGAGTCCCTTGGCTTGGATCAAGTTTTCGACTTTTTCCAGTCGCCGGCGGTGGTGATGATGACTAACTTTTCCAGTACAGTGCGATTTACTCTCTCACACTGGCCATTTGCCCTTGGTGTTGCTACGGCATTCGGGTTGTGCTTTATTCCAAATTCCATACAAAACAACTGAAACCTCTGTAAAGTGAACCCTGCTCCCTTATCGGTTATGATGCGGATAGGTACTCCAAACAACGCAGATACTGCTTGCAAGGATTTTATAATGTATTCGGTCTTGGTATTTTGTACCGCTTCATATACAGGGTGTTCGGAAAAAACACCGACACAGAAATAGGGGTGATAGGTTACGTCATTACAAGTATTTTGATATAAGGGACCTATACCCGCAAGCGCCCCCTTCTGGAGATATCAACTTTTCAAGTTTATAACGACCGAGGTTGATCAAAGTAGAATAATAAGAAACGTATCAAGATGGTAACGAATATTTAATTTTACGAGATACAAAAACAATGTACTACAGCAAATGCTCAAAATGACGGCCACCCATGTCCATGCAAAATCGGAAACGATTCTGGATAGATGTGCCACTGCGCAAATTGCTTGCGGAAAGGATAACCGCTTGGCTCAAGTCCTTGTACTTTTCGAAGATGATGCGGATACAAGGAGTTTTCATTTGTTTTTCAATTGTACAGATAGACAAAAAACTCAATATTATTCTACTTTGATCAACCTCGGTCGTTATAAACTTGAAAAGTTGATATCTCCAGAAGGGGGCGCTTGCGGGTATAGGTCCCTTATATCAAAATACTTGTAATGACGTAACCTATCACTCCTATTTCTGTGTCGGTGTTTTTTCCGAACACCCTGTATATACCGAACTTTGTGAATCCATCAACAATAGCACAGGCCGACAAATTTCTAACCCAGAAACGAGACCTTGTGTGCCCGAAGGATTTTGATACGCTGAATCCGAATCTGGCTTCAGATTTAACCCTATACGTCAGGTTTTTGAGATATCCTAACCTAAAAGTGCGAAAAACACGCTTTTCTGCTAAATTCGGGGTTATGTATCATCGCGAATTAATTTTTTTTACATTTCAGGACTCTATACAATGCTGCCGATCTTGATAACTGTTATCAGGGGTAGAGCGCTGCTTGCGACTGCCTCGATAAAGCTAAGTTATTTATATGGCCTGGAAGGTCTAGCAGCAGCAATTACCGTTTTTACATCATTTGCTATCTAGAGCTTGAAACGTTTTGCTCATTTCTCGATAAGAGCAAAATCTCTATCAGAAGATGATACGTCGAAGTTTTCTCAATGTAATCGTAACTGATCGCCTGTTTTCATAATAAATGTGTTCAACATTTATGCGTTGTTGCACAGCATACGGCGCCATAATGAATTTGCCATGTGTTTCAATACCAACTATAAAAATGCAAATTACCAACGTTCACACAACGCAAATGGAGCGTAATTCAAATCCTAAAGTTTAATTTGGATCACCCTATAGGTTGAAAGCTGACCTGTACTAAAGGCTTGTAAAAGATATGATGCCATTTGGTTACCACCTCGGCCCGATTGCCCTTCATGTCAGATGCACATTATCCCATCTGACGTATCTTGCACATGTAGATACCTATTCCAAAATTGTAACATGTGATAATTGGCGGCTGTAATGCATACTACTATGTGTTAATTTTGGAAGCGACAATATTTTTGTAGATCGATGGTAATGGTACACGTATCGCTACCTGGAAGTGTACTACTTGCACTGTCTTCTTGGATAACATTAAGCGCTTTATCTGTTTTTCTATGATGCAATTTCAACTCATTTTTAGCTTTTTTTTCGATACAGTAAAGTCTTTGTCCTTACTTCTTAAAGAAAGTAAATCACAAGTCTCTTGCACGTATCAACTCTAGGTATTCTAAAAGAAAGATTCGGAAAACCCTTCGTAAAAACTGTCCTATAGAATTTGTATGTTATGGTAGATTCAAGATGTTTTATCTTGATGCCATTAAGAGGTATGAACCGACGTGTCAAATTCTGTCTATCTTGAGACGGAATAGACGCGTTCACGAAATCGTTTCAACCTGCGTACTGGCACTTACAATTAGATCAATTAGCAGAGATTATTATGCCGGGCATACAGGCATCCCCATATTTGAACATCGTTTTCAACAACAAGGTTGCAATTAGCACTTAGATCTTATAGTGGGACATTGATCGTGGCATATAGATCATATTGATGAAAAAAAAACAAAAATTCATATTTTGGCACTTAGATCACTTAGCTCGACTACTCCTCAAATAGTAACTGTACGAAAACACGCTCGTATTCGACTGCAATCTTGTGTCAAAATTTCAAAGCAATTGGTAAACAACTTTTAAAGATCTTACTTCGTGAACAAACGAACTTTATATAGATAAGAATGGATCTAAATTCTCACAAACACCACCTGATGTTCATTATCCCGATAGACTCTGCATGTAGGAATATGTGTAAAACATGAGAGTTTTACCAACTGGGACAGGATCCTTAACCCTTTCGCTAATACGGGCAACTATAGTTGCCTCTATAAGATTCCACTGAGGTACTACGGGCGATCTCCATAAGATGCCGCGCGTATTGTACAGGGTCCGGCAGGGAGGTATGGTGTTTTTGAAAAGAATGACACACGCTTGTTTTCGAATGAATTTTAACTCGTAGTGGTCACACCTCCTAAAAATAACATAGTGATCACACTGGGTCCAATGGACCCCGCGCAGAAAAACAGTTGCCATTTGCGTTTTTTTTAAATGTATCGACTCAAACCTTGAACTGGAATTCAGTTTAAGACTTCCTCTTTATAATCAAATAATTCTGTTCTCCTTTTTTAAATTGGTTTATATTGAAAAAATGCGAGAAAAAAATTTGTCGACAAATTTGACATTTTTCACAAAAGTATTCATCAAAATTTCAATTTTTGAGATAGTAAAAAAAAACTTCCTGCGTTTTACTCTCAAAATAGTACTTATACTTTTAAGAAAAAAAACAGTATTATAACGAGCTTTGTGAAAAAAGTATATTTATTTTACAGTTTGAAGATATAAATTTTCATGAAACTCGTAAAATCAAATAGGTCGGTTTTGAACGTGTAAAATAAAGTGAACAACTGTTTTTATGAAAAAAAATGTATATTTTGTTAATAATTACATTAAGTAAAGTAAAACAAATTTATAGAAACTGAAAAACAACTCATGCCAAGCGCACTCAGCGCATACATTCGTCCGATTTTGGTAAAAAAGAAAAAAATGACAGTATGTGCACTAATACTTACGTCTGTCTAATAACTTATGTTGTCAATCTCACTTTAATGAAAAAAAAAAAAAATAGTTTTGAGCACACGTTTTGTTCCGATTTTGCCACACTATGGTCACACTGAGTCTAGTTGACCCCCAGCAAAAAACACGTCCGTACAAATTGATGTCTACCGACGCACTGATATCACGCAGGCTTTCGAAAACCACTGGAAGTTATAGTAGTACCTTCAAACAACAACAGATAGTGCCACAGATTCTATTTTGAACCATATCTTGAAGGCTACATAAACTCAAAAATCGCCTTGGGTCATCTGGACCCAGTGTGACCACTACGGGTTAAAATCTATTGTTTTTAGACATCAGTCGCATATTGTGAAAAATAACTGCGGCATAGAGACCGCCCGTAGCGAAAGGGTAATGGTTAAAATAGCCGCGGCTACGTGATACATACAAAGTACCCTTCTTCAGATTCTCTTGACGCCACAGTGAGACCTTTTTTATTTGGAAATGAGAATGAATCTATATTCTCACTAACACCACCTGATGTTTATTATCCCGATAGTCTCTGCATGTAGAAGTATGTGTAAGACATGACAGTTTTACCAACTAAGACAGAATCCTTAATAGTTAAGATAGCCGCAGCTACGTGATACCTTCAAAGTACCCTTTTTCAGATTCTTCTTGACGCTACTACCTCGGACATACACCCTAATAAAATTAAGTCAGGCAAATATTCACAAGGGAATAAGTTCCTCGAATTGGAGCAAAATGTAGTGCAATAAAGAGGCAAGATCAACTGTAAATCAAATCCTGTCCTGAATTTTTTTATACGAACTTAAGGGGTAAGGCCACCATGAAACTTTTAAAAAATCGAATTTTTCTTATTAGCTGACTGAGGCTGCAAAAACAGCTCGAATTGCCTCAAAATCGGCCAGAAAAGAAGAAAAAGAACTCAACGTTAACATAGAAGGCCAACTATTGGGACCGTGCAACTGCTTGGAGGGGAGGCGGCGAACGATCGTGCGCAACCAGTGGTGAAAAGGCTTGAAGTTTGGTCGCGTCTCTCCATATAATATCAATTGTCTAACTGTTTAAACATGAGAGCACGCAAATGCTATGTTATTAGTTGTCAAAATACATTAAAAAAAACAAGCATCAATTGTTTCCCAAGATATCAGCATAACGTCGTTGAAGATGCAATAACTTGTAACCCACAGAGTTGTTTTTACAGGGGAACAAAAAAAAACTATCTGTATTCAAAACGAAGATGTTCCTTTTGCTAAAAAAAGTATTGACTATTACGGCACAGTACATTATTTATATATTTTGTATATATTATTTACATAAACCATCAATACCTCTTAACCCCCATAACAGTGAAATAAATTCGTGGCTTAGGTGGTATTGCATTTATGTGTGTGGGATACGAGGCTTATTATTTTTTAAATACCGAATTTATTATAAAACTGTAGCTTACGAGATTTTTCATATACGTAAACAAATATACCGCAAGTCTTATGACGTCCAAATCTCGTCTTGGCAAAAACTGTGGGTTACGAGCTATATCATCTTCAACGACGATAAGTTGATTCAAAGAGAAAAGTGGATTGCTATCGTGAGAAAGCAAAAGTAAGTATCATAACCTCAATTGTTCATTCGAAAAATATATACACGATAAATAATTTTAAATAATTATTAAGTTTTATTAAAATATAGAGTAACAGTTCATGTTTTACTTAGTGGATATGAATCCAGTTGGAGTCCCAAACCAACAGATTTAATCTGCAGTTCTCATTTTATTGGAGATAAAAAGGGAGAAAAACTGAGTCATAATTATATACCTACGAAGTTTTCTTCAACTAATCTTGGACAAAACTTGAATAAAACTGCAGCTCTAAAAAGGTAATTATTCCATTATTATTATTAAACCCAAACTAATAGAGTTAAATGTAACAATTGACAAATAATTTCAGGCACCAGCGTTTCCTAAAACGTAGGCTACCAAAAGGATTATCAGTGGTGACTCCACGTATTATCAACTCAAAAAGTGCTGTAAATACAGAACTTACAATGAATTCAAGTTCAAAAAGAGAAGAACATTCAGTGAATGAAAATGATAGTGAAATAGCGCTGGATGAGTTGATGTTTGATTCGTGTAGTAAATGTGATCTAGCGTGTCAAGCTGATATTTTTGTTTCTTACGATAGTGTCGAAAAATGTTTCTGTTGTAATAGATTAAGCTTTTGATCTAACACCTGTGAAGCTGACACTCAAACAGAAATAAATGTGCCAACTGGTAGAATAAAAGGATTTTTATGTTGCTATCGTATTTGGTACTGTACAAAACAGCCACTAGGTTCGCCGACTACTGATACCAGATGTCACTGAACGGATCTTGCACATAGCGAATACGGTGCAGACATTGCAGACTAAAGGTAAACTATAATTTTCAAACGTAAAATGTTACTTAAAACTTTATACTTCATAAGAAAATTCGACAGCTTTTACTCTATTCCTAAAAAAAATTCCCAAAATTGTCCTTTTTTTTGACGCGTATGGTGGCCTTACCTCTTAAAGTCTCATTATCCCAGTTTCCAGATTAAAATTCTTATTGTTACAGCTTACAGACCTTTATAACTCAAAGGTCGCTAATAAGTAGTCGATATCCAAATGCAAAGGATCTTATCTGGAACCGCTGAAAGACATTAAAACGAAATGTATACAGGTTTAGGATCATCCATAAAGGACTTCTATATTTAAAGGGAAAGGAGAGGGGTTCGTAAAACATGACGAACTAAGACGATGGGGATGAAGGAAAGAAGGAGAGGGGGAAGGGTCGCAGGATTGTGACGTCCGTTGTTATAGCCCAATAAAAAGACCCATTGACACCAGAAAGTAAGATGAATTTTCTTCTTCCTGGTACTTTATGTTACGGAAGTTAAAAATTACTTGACATTATAAGTTTCGTTTTATCCTTTTTTATTCAATGCTGTATGTAAGTTATGGTTGTGTTGAAATGATACGAGTGATGCTGTTCAATCTTTGAAATCAGTGTACGTGATTATTTATTTAACAACTTTCTCAAAATTCGTTAAAGGTACTTCCCAAACGAGCATCCGTTTGATAAAGTCCAATTTATATCCGCTGTAGAGAGAAAAAGGAGTTAAGAGAAATAACGAAAGATAGCTTACGTCCAATAAAGAAACATTTCTTCCCGTACTATGTTAGGTTTGTTCCTGCAGAGAATCCCTGACAAATTCCCGACAGTCTGTGACTTGTATTTTGTGCGCATGTGCGAAATTAGACTAGTCAGTAACTGCGTCGAATTTCTGATGGAACACCGTACGCGCTGTACTCTAGTAAGAGAGCAAACCCAACCTTTTTAATTTTCTACTAAGGTTATTGTTAATTTATTTTGTACACTGTATTAATTTACAGTGTCATCATTAGATGATGATTCAAAAACTGGTATACATCAATCAACTCCATTTCAAAATTAATAACAATTTACCACAACGATCAGGTTGTGACTATGTCATGAAAGAATAAAGACATAAACAAAAAGTTAGATTATACTGAAAATAAACAACTTATTCCGCGCTGAAACTGCCAGATAAGCTATGCCTGTATTTATACCAAAGTTTATCCTATTCCAGCCTTATACCATACTTGTAAAACGCTTGCGTGCTGTATACTGTGTTTGTAAAGCCCGCCCTAATTCATCGAAACAGCTAGTACGCCTGCGTCGGACTAGGAGTTTCGGGAGAATCCGCAAACTTTTCTGACTGTCAGCAAACTTGGCTGACTCATGCTGGAACAGCGGATTTGGAATCAGTAACTGTCTCGTATTTCTTGCTGGAACGCATAAAATCGTAATGCGCATGCTCCTGACAGATATTGACAATCTCTGGCTCTTGCAGGAACAAAATTATTGTAGGAAAGAATATCTACTTGTGATTAATTGATAGTCTGCAGCGACTTCCAAAACGAATATTGCTATGGCCAGTTTTTTCATTTCGTGCTTTCGTGAGTACTTACAGCAGATAGTACTCAATTGCGAACTCAATTGATATTTATTATTATGATTTTTAACGCTTATTTATGGTACAATTATTGAATAACGAAATTCGCTCAGATGAAGTTAAAATTGATATCGTAACTGAAAGATTCTCAGTATAACTACGGATTTCCGCATTACCCTTTGGGCTGTTTCGAATAACGGAAACGATAACTCCTAATAATTTAATACCTGTGAAATAAACTTTTTCTTATTTCGAACGCATTTTCGAATTTCTTTTTGCCATGAATCGATACGAGAAATTCTATTTCATATTGAAAGACAATGTAATAGCGTTGAGAGATCTCGAAATGAAGTTGAAGAATACATCTGAATTCCGTATAAATAATTTATTTTCTGCTTTGGTTCAGTGAATGAGAGTAAATGAACTTCATATGAATATGAGTTTTATACTCGAGAGTGCATATATGCACTTATAAGTTCCGTATCTGTCACAAAAACACATGAAAAAAAAAAAGAAAATTATGAAATCAGAGAACCATTCCTTTCAATGGTATCTATGAAATAATTTCTTTAGCTCAAAAAATACGTAATTGATTCAAAAAGAGTGTTTCATCTGAAACAATCGATTTATTATTTCAATATAACATTTGTTGAACTTAATAAATATTCTTCGGAACTGTTTCATTGATATTATTGAAAGAAACTGTTTCGGCAAACACGTGCTGCAGATACGCTCGAGGTTCCACACCTCTCCGGCATGGTGACGCATTTTTAATGGAAGGAAAATTACCAGACGGATCGTTTCGGGCCGCATTTTGCAATACGCGCTTTTATTTTCCGTCCTCCGCAGTTTACCGATGAGTTAGACGGAAGTGCCGTTATTCCTCGAATACTGAGTCAGTTTTGAAAAGGGAGGAATGACGAATTCCGATAGATAACCGATCAGGAAAAACCTGACCCCCGGCTTCATCAGGTGCAGTCGTTATGATATTTGTTGAGCCAAAATTCCTAGAAGACTGCTGCGTCACTTTCTTGGAATTATCCCAATTCAGCACCCGAGTTAGAGACATTGGCGGCGCAGCATTTACCGTAACAGATTGCAGTTAGTATTATTTGCATAACGTGCTTTGCAGCCGATTTATACGCAGCGTGTTTCTTTGTGAGTGTATCGTCCTGTGAATTTTCAGTTTAATTTCTTATTAAAAGAAGGCAGTCGAGGCGAAAAAGAAAAGAAAGAAATTTAATTCCCGAAAATTTGAAGGTACGCCACTGTTTGCAAAACGTCAGATCATTGCGTTCCGAGAATACCGCCTTATCTTTTCTGGGAATTTTGGCTCAACAAATATCGTACCGATTATAAAGAAGGTCGATCCATCATTCGATGTAGCCTGAACTCCTCTTTATGGTCAGGGATGAGCAATCGATACCCTAAAGCTTGCCACTCACTTGCCCGGCACGGCACGGCACGGCACGGCCCGGTGACGCCCTGCGGCAACCGACAGATTCGGACCTAAATGTCCATACATTTTACGACCGTGTGGGTAGCAAGCTTTATCCGTTAAGTACGGACCTCGAGAAATACCCAGCATCATCCCTCTTGTTCCAACGTCATTCTTCTCCCAGCCAATCAGAGCACATAGCATCAGCCCACGCTACCCCCACCGTCTTGCAATCACTGTAAGATGTAAGTTATATAAGTCGGAACCAAATGTGCGGTGGGCAGTGTATATCAAGTACATTGAGTGTGCAAGTACTTTAATTTGCAATCGGATCAGTTCCCCCTTGACCTCAGTCTCACCCACAATCACGACAGATTCACCGTATTAAGTAAATGCCGTCAAATAGTCGTGCAACACATTTCATAAAAAATAACCTCGCATTGTGACTAATTGTGAACCACGAGTTAGAGCCTTAAAACTTCTGTATCTCTTTACTCAAATATAGTGTCAGTAATATAATCTGTGCATCCCGCTATTGTTATCATTTCATACATACAAAATAGAAATAATTCTTTAAAATGCGATGATTTTTTTCTCTGCAACAATTTTACGAGTATCGCCGTACATACTGTATCTCGAGATAAGAAAATTTGCAAACTTTCAAAAATAAAGCTCCTGTGTGAAAATGTATAGCTACATGAGATTATTAGTGCTTCAAGAATCCTTATAAGAAAAAATAAATTTTCAGATACGATTTTTTAATAAAAATTTTTAATTGATCGGCTCATTTTGAAACCTATTAGACTTTAATTTAGTTTCAGTAAATTTGCAGCTTGATAAGGATATAAATTCGATTTCTTGATGAAAAAACTTTCCTCAATTATATATCTGTACCCCAGGATAAAAGTGTATTAAGTCCAATTTGTAAAAATTGGACTTAATACACTTTTATCCTGGGGTACAGATATACTCATTTGTACACATCAAAGGTCTAATCAGCATAACCAAGCTATTCTCTACTTTAATAAATAAGCTTCTAAGGCGAACTTTGCTGAAGTTATCATTACTTTTGTTCCGATCATAACAATATTTGCTTTGGCAATATTTATTATTGCACAACTGTAACAAAAACGTCACCAAATCTCCATTGCAATGTAATGGGAATGCTTACTTGTGAAAATTTGGTGGTCCCATTTAGCCTGATATATAGGTTCGAATTTTAGAGAAGTTTTCATGATCACTAGCGTTGAACCAATCAGAATAATAATCGGAGGACCAACGGATCTGGCGCCCTCTGGATCAGCTTGTTAAATAAGCATCCCCATTTTAAAGGTATAGGTACTTTTTTCCATGTAATTAGATCAGTTCGCTGCTTTGAACCGTTTAGCATCTTGAGCCTTTTACAAATATCTTTCAACTTCACTTCCTCCATAGGCGATCGGCTTTAAAGTTGACACTCGCACAGTCTACCACACTTCGATCCACGCAACGCGAGGCAGGTCAGACCCGATTCCTTCTCGCGTCCTCTCCGCGTGTCACGACATTAACTATCGTGTTATTTACGCTAAATTTAGCCGAGGCCCGAACGTCTTAACCCCTGAAACTCTAACGTAACCAAGCAGGGTATAGAGAGGAAGAGGGAGCGAGGCTACGTCATTATATTACGAGAGCGCTCGCGCATTCGGCGTATAACGTTCCACGAAGCTATCATCCAAAGTGAAGGTCACTTCGAAATTTCGGACAAAAGAAATTTTCGAATACTCCTAAAGGAACAAAAGATGAAAGAGGATATCCAACGGTTATTTTACTTCAAAGAATATTTGCCAATGAAATTTGCCCCCATAGAAATCACATGGCACTCTAGGATCATAATTGTTCTTTTAACACGTTGACTGGCAGCCTACGAAGTATCTCGTAAGTTGCTACTTGTGTTCTAGAATACTTGGAACAATATTGCAAAAATGTTGATGGTCCAATAATACTACACAGTGACGGTTGTACGTATCAAAACAGAAACGCAATTTTGTCCAACGCTCTTTTGGCTTATGCCATTGACAACAAGGTAGAAATTATTCAAAAATGTCTGGTAGTTGGTCACACACAAATGGAATATGATAGCGTCCACTCGCGAATAGAAAACGAATTGAAGGGACGTGATGTATACATTCCTCAATATTAGGTACGTCCGACTTACGAAAAATGCTCGAAAACACCCCTTTCCTTACGTGATCAGGAAAATGATTTTCTGTGACTTTAAAGACTATACAATTAAAAAATATCAGCGGTATTCCTCAATAAGACCTGGTAAGGTAAGAATTTGTTACATTCTTTACTCTATAAATTGCATTGCAGTTACTATTACTTTGTTTCAGGTCACCAGCGACCCAATGGTAACCGAATTACGTGCTTTGCGATACTTACCTTCAGGTGAAATTGAGTACAAAATCAATTTTGATCATGAATGGGCAAAATTACCTCAAAGAAATAAGCCAGTAGTGAATAAAGCAATCTGGCCACCAATGTATCAAGAAGCAAGAAAAATTAAAAAGGAGAAATGGGCACATCTACAGGAGCTAAAGAAGGTTATTCCCGAAGAATACCATCATTTTTATGATAATTTAAAGTACTGTTAAGTTCTATAATACTAAACCTCCTTATGAAAGTTATTATTTTAATTTTTAATTATCACGTTTAAAATTAAAAAGACATAGTATGCCTTACTATGTCTTTTTGTATGTATGTATGTATGTAGTAGTAAGTAAGTAAAAAGACATAGTATTGTGACGACCCGTCACGCTACGGCGGCCTGCCGGCAGATGGCGCCGACCCTCGACTCGCGGCTCCAGCCCATGGCTCTCGGCTTCTCGTTAGTGGTTCAACAACGGGCAAGTTACTATATAAGACCGTAACTGCCCATCTCTCACGGAGCGTCTAAGGCAGAAGTCAGCCTAGCCTTACTGACGAGTCCACGGCCGACTCCGGGATGAAACACTCCGCTGATTAACTGGCGACTACATCTTTTCGCCACAGTATTACTATTATTTTTGCGTATTAATCTTCCAATATAATGCGCAAGTACCCAACAACTCGTAAACCAAATCAATTTAATACAAATATCTCGTAACCCATAATATTAATTCAACTGGCAGATTAATATTAAATATTAATAAAAAATGTAATAGCATAAATATGCTACATCAAATTAGTAATATAAAAAAATTTTTAGGCATAGGATTTTCAGGGTAACACGTTTTTTATGCCTCCTGAAAAATTACGATTTCTGGGTTACGAGGTATTAGAACTACGGCGACGATATAGTATTGGCTCTTAAGAGCCAATTCCAAAAATAAATATTTTGACTTTTTTTTTAAATTCGAGAAAAAAATGTATGAAGTTTTTAAACAATTTTTTTATGTTATAATTAATTGCGACACCCACTATTTTTTGCTTATTTTTTCATTGGAGTGTTCTTAACAATATATATTTTTTCCAATTACATCGGAAGTGTACCTCAGTGAAAAAAATTAACAAATGTACGTGGCTCATCACCTATATTCTATAATATATCGATACCTTTTTTTTACTTTGAAAACCTCGTAAGTGCAATTTTTGACAGAAATACCATTTATAGCTTACTGTGTTCAGATTTTAAACCTTAACGCAGTAAGTTATAAATGGCATTTTTGCCAGAAATTGCACTTACGAGGGTTTCAAAGTAAGGTATCGATATATGATATAGGTACACTGTACATTCACTACAAAGGAATTTTTCAACTTTTATATGGCAATAGGGAACTTGCCCATTTTTTATTTCATTAAAATGTGTGTTTATGTATAAAACACCCTGTACAAAATATCAGCCCATAATAAATAATTAAAGCTGAAATCGTCGCTGAACAAATTCAAACGAAGCAAAACGGGCGGGAGCCGCTGTGACGTCACTCAGTGTGAAAGCAAAGCAATCGATCAATCGATCGATATAACACAAACTGTTTTTGTATTTCGGTGTGATATTCGGTTTGCTTATTCACATCCGGAACAAGTGTAGCGAAGAAGAAGAAGAAGAAGAAGGAGAAGGAGGATTAGAAGGAGAAGGAGGAGAAGAAGGAAAAGGAGGAGAAGAAGGAGAAGGAGGAGAAAAAGGAGGAGAAGAAGAAGGAGGGGGACAAGAAGAAGAAGGAGAAGAAGAAGAAGAAGAAGAAGGAGAAGAAGGAAGAGGAGGAGAAGAAGAAGAGTAAGAAGAAGAAGAAGAAGAAGAAGAAGGAGAAGGAGAAGGAGGAGAAGAAGGAGAAGGAGGAGAAGAAGGAGAAGAAGAAGGAGGAGGAGAAGAAGAAGGAGAAGAAGAAGAAGAAAGAGAAGAAGGAAACGAAGGAGAAGGAGAAGAAGAAGGAGAAGAAGAAGTAGAAGGAGAGAAAAAGACGGAGAGAAGAAGTAGAGAAGGAGAAGGAGAAGGAGAGAAGGAATAAGCGTAGCTGTTATTGCTGTTCATGCGATCGCTCGGACCGACAGGCACGGTATGACGTCATAGCCAATGGCAGCGCGTTTTAAAAGTAATTCAAATTGAGCAAATTTGAAACCCTTATATTTGATGTAATTTAAAAAAAGACAAATCTTTTTTGACTGGGTTTTTTAATGATATTAGCTTACGATTTTAACTGTTTTTACTTAATTTTATTTTTTGGCAAGTTCCCTATTTGACATATGAAAATTATTAATTTTTTGGAACAGTCTTTCAATGATATTATTTATTTATTTATTATTATTTCAATGCTTCCTTTACCATGAACGAGCTCGCGTCTCACAATACGGGATGCTTCCTTTCTGTAAGTCTTTTGGCCTCTCACTTACAAATACTTACAAATAGTTACAAAAATACAAGATGAAACAACAATTTTAATCCTCTCTCGTCGCTGTTTTCGTCTACTACGGGAACGATTCCATGTTTCATTAACATTTTACTGAGTATTTCAACTGGTCGAATAATTGTTGATAAGTATCTTGCATTTGATAAATAATACACAATAGCAGCAATGTGAGAACAGCAGCCAACTATTCTTTCGCCATTAGCACATTCACATGCATAGTTTATTATGCGAGAAATTCCGATACTATTAGGTTTGTACCTAATGAAGTATCTATGATATCCGAGAAATGTATCGAGATGGTACTTTGAATTTGAGCAATTTTCAGTTCCTTTTCGGTCATTTCTGGAAAGTCAAGGATTTCGTCAGAAGTGATAGTTTCGAAAAGAACCTTTCGCCGGATCCAACCTTTCGTCTCTGCCTCAGTAGCTAGGTCATTTTCTCTGTCATTCTGACTGTGCATTCTTTCTAAAATTTCATCTGTGTATTCTACATCAGATTGTAGCCCTTTGCCATGCGAGTTATTCAAAAATGATGCAATTTCTAAAATAAACTCCAACTTTAGGTATTAGTTTGTTGTCGATTTTGTGATCCAGAAGACGATATTTTTGATGTGTAAACATCTATTACGGCGGTATGAGGGTAAATCTCGGGAAATGGGACGGAAATGGGGAAGGGGATGTGACATCATAATCCATGCGCAGTGATTAGTGCGCAGCTACTTCAGCGCTTGCGGCCTAAGGTGGCATTACATTTTCATGTCGATGCAGAAGTGTAAAACGTCTGATTTCTCGATAGCTGTCAATTCGAGAGATCAAAGTATTGAATAATAGACGAAACACTTCGATTCTAAAGCTAAGAATAGATTCTTGAGTACTTAATTACTTGCGCTTCCCTTTCAAAGCAGGCAACAATAGATACTTCAAAATTTTTATCTTCGAGATATTGTTTTATATCTCGAAAACCGCGATCGCGAGTACAAATATATCTTTCTTTTCTACTAATGCACACAAACCATTCTCGTGTTGAATGATAGATTCTAGAATGTTTGCATCATTTTCATTGACTGGATAAGGTCCGAGCATATCTACTATGTATCCGTTAGTAGTACAAATCGTAAAAGGCTTGCAAAGAGGAACTTTCTTTTGGACAGAGAAAGATTTTCTTTGGTATTCATTATTGGTACTTTTTTGGTGTCGTGCATAGATACCATCACAAATTAAATATAAGGAGTTCGCGTTGAACAACTTTGTTGTGATTTCCGTTGTATGGTTTTTCAAAAGGTCGGCTCTGTTAACACTTTTAACCCATTCCCTCCCAGTGGGTCGTTTGCGACCCACCTAAAAAAAAAATTCTGCAGCGTCACTTATTGTTTCGCGCGCGCGCCTACCGTGCTAAACACATGTAGTAGGCTTGGAAACAGTGTTCTCTGACGCGCCAGCCAGGCACTCCCCTCCACTGATCGGCAGTAGCGGCGAAGCGTCGAGGAGGGGATGGCGGACTCAGCAGTGTGCTCTCGCCGACAATGGTAAGTTCAGTGGTAAAAAGTGTTACAACATTTTATATTTGGTGTGGATATTACGGGGGTATGTCTACTGCATCTTTAGAGCCATTTAGGTTGACTGTACTTTGTTTGGTTCATGAGCTGGACGTCATATAAGATAGCGTGGGTCGCAAACGACCCACTGGGAGTGAATCGCAGAACAATGTAGGTTTACATTCTTGTGCTTTGTTTTGCACGACGGGGGCTTTCCGTAACCGTTTTTAAAAACAAACGTTGAGAAATAATATTTTTAGAGAAAAATACAATACTTTGTAGATTTTTGTGAATTAATTTTATTATTTTGTCTTACAATAATGGCACTTTTTTACACTTTTGCAGGCGAAAACCTCTTTCAACTGCAGAAATTCTAGCCGAGTTGGACATGATGACGGCCTTGGACCTTCCGGGGACCTCCGCAGATATTTTTATTACGCCTCCGGAAGACGACGGTAATTTATCAAATGCTGATTCTTGTGACGAGGACAACTGCTGCAATCCCGACTAAATGAACAGAAATCAGCTAAAAGCCCAAGCTGAACTGGTCGTTCGAGATACCGTTGGTGTAGATGTCGACTCAGGCGACGTTTCCAGCGATGACTCTGATCCTAATGAAGATTTCTGTCTTGAATCTGCGACCGACGATGACTCTGAATCAGTGACCGACGACAATTTCAGCGACGAATCCGAGACTGAGATGCTTGCAAAGAAAAGAAAAGTGACTGCATTATCCTTTACGAAGGGAACAAACGTGAATTCGTCGTCATCAAATAAGAAAAAAGAAGTGAACCCGTCATCCTCAAAAAAGAAAAAAGAGGTAGATCCGCCCTTGTCCAAGCAGAAAAAACAGGCGCATCCGTCATCATCCACGAAAAAAAAACAGGCGAATTTATCATTAGCTACGAAGAACAAACCGACAAACCCGTCATCATCAAAGAAGAAAAAACCTACGAGGCCCTGGGAGAAAGGAGACCTCCAACCATCAGCTCTCGAAGAAGAGCAGTTTCTTAGCGTAATTGCTGCCGCAACATCACCATTCGAATTCATTAGATTTTTGGGAAATATTTATAACGGAGGAAGTAATTGAGATGATTGTCAGTAACACAAACTTGTACACTGCTCAAAATAATGAGCCTAGTTTAAACCTTACCAGGGAGGAAGTTTATTGTATTTTAAGTACACTCTATCTAAGTGGTTACGTTCCTCATGCAAGGAGACATATGTACTAGGAGCTATCGGATGACGTGCACAATAACCTTGTTGCCAAAACAATCCGTCGAAATAGATTCAACGATATTTTGCGCTACTTTCACGTTTGTTACAACACTAATTTGCCCCAAGAAAAACCGGGTGATAATATGGCTAAAATTCAAGCCTTTTTTTTTTATTGAAGTAATGAACAAGAACTTCATTCATAACGCTCCTAACGTAACGAAACTTTCAGTGGACGAATCTATGATCCCTTATTTTGGACTTCATGGCTGTCGCCAATTTATAAAAGGAAAGCCCATACGATTTGGCTACAAATCATGGATTTTGGCATCGAAGCAAGGTTATTGCTTGCAAGCTGATATATATCAGGGTAAAGGAACAGAACCTCGTTCTAAAGACGTAACGTTAGGAGAAAAAGTTGTTTTAGACTTTTGTGGTATTGTATCTGAAATCTACCAAGAGGAGTGGCTTTTAGCTTCTATTGTGATAATTTCTTTACGTGCCCAAAGTTGTTGACTGAGCTCGTTAAACGGGGTATGAAATGTACAGGGACCGTGCGAGAGAATCGAATGGAAGGTTGTGCGTTGCTTGGTAAGAAGGTCATGAAAAAACGAGAAAGGGGATCTTTTGAGAGTGTGGTTGATCGAAAAGACAATATCGTTGCGGTTACCTGGACAGACAACAGTGTCGTAAACATTTTGTCTAGTGTGAGCACGGAATAGAACCTTTGCAGCAGGCTCATCGCTACTCGTTTGCCGAGAGGAAACTCATAAAAATTCCACAACCTAATCTGATCGCCCACTACAATAAAAACATGGAAGGCGTCGACCAAATGGACAACAACATTTCTAATTACCGGATCAAGATACGATGCAAGAAATGGTACATACCGATAATCTTTTAGTACTTCGACGTGGCCATGAGCAACGCTTGGATCCTTTCACGTTCCTTCGGTTTGACGCTTGATGCTCTGGAATTTCGTCGCTTTATTGTGAAGAGTTTGATGGAGAAGCATAGGACACTTCCTCGACGCCGACTTCCTCTTGCTCCTGTACCAGAGGCTCTTAAAAATAGTCATGCAGGTCATTTCTTCATAAGCCCCCAACCTAGAAGGCGTTGTAAAGTTTGCAAAAACAAGACTATTCGAGCCTGTCAGCGCTGTGATGTACCTTTACATGCTGAATGTTTTGCAAGATTCCATAATTCTAACTAGATTTTTAACGTGTTTTCTTATCTTCTTTGATACTTTGTTTTTAAGCATTGCTTTTTAGATTTAGAAGAGAAATTTGCCTCTCAGTATTTTAGTATTCAGTATTTTTGACTAATGTTGAAGACCGGTAAAGAGAAGGCTGAATGTTGCCAAAGACCATGACCAAATGTCGTATTCGACTGATTTTCTTTATAAGTAGGTAGGTAGGTAGGTAGGTAGGTAGGTAGGTAGGTAGGTAGGTAGGTAGGTAGGTAGGTAGGTAGGTAGGTAGGTATTTCATAAATGCAATTTTGATAGTTGTTGCATGTTGTATTTTATGTGATTTGCAGAGTAAGGCTGAATGTTGCCAATGGCCATGACCAATTGCCTTATTTTTTGTATTAGCGGTTTCACGATGTAAATCACTTGATGAAATGAAATAAAGTGCAATAAAAAGATGTTTTTGAAATTAAAGAATTTTTATTTAAATTAATTCGTGTATTTAACAACTTACCTTATCATAACTTATCGTAAACGTAGACTTCAATCTCCCAAACCTAGAGTCCATGTGCAGGTTGCAACCAAAAATTCTTTTAATTTCTTAAAAGGACTTAAAAAAACATTTGCTTAACTCCGGAAAACTTATATGAAAAAAAATAGCACAAAATAAAAATATAACATTATTTACAACTTAAGGTGTATTGGACTGCGGTTCACTCCCAGTGGGTCGTTTACGACCCATGTCATTTTTTCAAAACCAGCATTATAAGAATTTTTTAAATAATTTTTGGGGAGCTCTTACACATAGTAGAATACGTTTAAACCATAGAAACCCAAAAAAATGGATATTTTTTTTGGGAGGGAATGGGTTTTAATGCCGATACATGTTGGCAAGATATCATTTTCAAATGATGTAACTACGGTAGCACAGTAATCTGAAATCGTCTGTGTTCATGTTATATAATCTGAAATCATCTGTGCAAAATACTCATAAAAAATTATTCGACCAGCTGAAATACTCAGTAAAATGTTCATGAAAAATGGAATCGTTCCCGTAGTAGACGAAAACAGTGACAAGGATTAAAATTGTTTTTTCATCGAGTATTTGTAACTATTTGTAAATATTATTGTATTTGTAACTATTTGTAACTATTTGTAAGTGAGAGGCCAGAAAGGAAGCACCCCGTATTGTGAGACGCGAACTCGTTCATGGTAAAGGAAGCATTGAAATAATAATAAATAAATAAATAATATCATTGAAAGACTGTTCCAAAAAATTAACAATTATCATATGACGAATTGCCATAAAAGTGGAAAAATTCCTTTGTAGTGAGTATACAGTGTATATCATATATATAGAATAGAGGTCATGAGCCATGTACATTTGTTAATTTTTTTCACTGAGGTACACTTCCGATGTAATTGGAAAAAATATATGTTATTAAGAACACTCCAATGAAAAAATGAGCAAAAAATGGTAGGTGTCGCAATTAATTATAACATTTAAAAAATTGTTTAAAAACTTCTTACATTTTTTCCTCGAATTTTCAAAAAAAAAAATTCCAAATATTTATTTTTGGAATTGGCTCTTAAGAGCCAATAACATATTTTTTCATGAAAATCGGTTGAGCCGTTCGGGTGAAAAACGTGTTTTTTGATTTTACTCCTCCCCCCCGCATAACTCCCCTCCTATAGCGATTGCGGGGCTAAAAATTTAGGAGATTTAGTTTCTCAAAGATGCTTATCGATAATATTCTGGTGCTGATACGCTTGGGGGCAGATTTCACATGCTTATTCCGCTAGGCCCTTTCGTTAGAAGTTAGGTACGTAACCAGATAACAATTTGCCATCAACTTGCTATTGAATTAATGAAAACTCTTGCTATCACGTTGCCAACAAAGTGTGTCCTCATCTGCTTTAATATTGCTAATTGTAAGAGAAGGAGACGAAAACCGTTGATGGCAACATCACTGCAATATTGCAAGGAAGCTTTGTAACAATATAATAGCAATTTTATATCAACTGTTGCTATAAAATTATTCAATTGTGAATCTTCAGAGCTAGAAAAAGTTATTATCTTCCATATTACTGTACTTACACTTATAATAAAATGTATATGAATCATGGAGCATAATAGAACCCGTGTTACAATACGAGAAAACTTTTCTTCCATGTGAACAATTATTTCTCCCAATATGTATGGTCTCGCCGAAGCGAGAAGTCAGATCGAAAGAAATAATTGTTCACACGGAAAGAATATATTCTCGAATAAAATCAATGTTATTAAATAATAAAGTTATATATTAAATGATGTCCACTTAATAAATTAATGTCCCTGAAATATTTTCGAACATTACAAAAGTAAGACTGCAATGGAACTTTTCTGACACATGTCGGTTACATTCTTGTCATGTTCCTGAAACCTTTCTGAAGGATATTGCGCTGCGGAGGACAGATATAATTAATTTTGCCATCAGTATGCAGATACGCTTGCAACGAATAAAGCGAAAAAACTATTGCTACACATTTGCTACCATCTCATGCTAACATTTTGCCAACATTTGAATCCAGCAATTGTTGCCACCATTTTGCTACGAATAAGCCAAGATGACAATTTGATTTCCGCATATTGATGACAACATGACTGCAATTGTTGCTGATACACGATTGCTTTCGTGTTGCTTCTGCACGTTTTGTTATCTGGGTAAATATTCTAACGGGAGGATTTACCGAAGATATAACGATTCAGCAAGAGCGCAGACATAACTTTGTATTGTGATCGACCATGATGATGGCGTACGTTCTCGGTATGTACGATACTTTCATGTATACACAAGCGCGTGGATGTGTCGCCGTAATGAACATCATTCACGCGATCGTGAAAATGCAGTCATTGAAACCTCATTCTCATCGTCATGTTCGCGTGGCGCTGCGATGCAGGTGGCGGTGGTGTAAGGGGCAATTGTGACAGGAAGTAGAAAATAATGAGAAATCCGTGCTCTCTCTCTTGACGATAATGATAAGCCGCTTATCGTCTCTCGTGCAACTATGTTATACAGGGTGATTCAGAAATAAGTGGTACAAATTTAATATGTCATAGATCTGGTCGAAATATGAAAAAAAGTTAAATGAAATTTTCTCTACGCCCCGTTTAGAATATACAGGGTGTTAAAATTGAAAGTTTTAAAAAGTTGTTCCTTTAAAATTTCATTATGTATTTTTAATAAAAATTGAATTCTCTTATGACATTGTTATTTTATTTAACACCTCTAAGTCTGGGACAAATTTTACAGGCATTTTAGTATGCTACGACAGAGTAAACTGCAAATATCTTGAAAACGAATGGATTTATCGATATAAAACAAGTGTTCGTTTTTGGTGTTAGAAGGTTTTAAGAAGAAATTTATTTCGTCAAAAGTAATATACAGTGTAGCACAAAAAAGTTGAGACATTTGTAATAACATTAAGGCTTGCATGTGGCACCCTCTACAACATTCAACAAAAAGGTCATCAAATTTCGATTCCTTGTCTCAAGAAACCCCTGTATACCAAGTTTCGTAAAATTGTTTTGCGCCCATCAAAAGATATTATTGAAAAACTTTTTAAAACATTCAATTTTAACACCCTGTATATTCTAAACGGTGAGGCGTAGAAAAAAATTTCTTTTAACTTTTTTTTTTCATATTTCGACAAAATCTATGACATATTAAATTTGTGCCACTTATTTCTGAATCACCCTGTATCCCAGGTAGCAGTGACACGTCATATTCACGTCGCTTGAAGGTGATTGTTCGTCGACGACGTCATATGCCTTAAATTCGACGTTTTAATCACGTGTTATTTGAAGATCATATTATGACGTCATTGAAATGACGTTTTTTTCACGTAATTTGTTGACGAAACAGTCACATAATTTATTATTTCCCTACGCATAATCAGGTGTGTAACTGTAAGAAATGTATAAGATGAAATACCCATCAGTTGAAAAGTTTGTGAGATATTTTCGTTCAAAGTACAAGAGTAAATTGCGCTGCGTGCGACTAAGTTTCCAGCGCCCAGCGAAATTTACTCTTGTACTTTGAGCGGAAATATCTCACAAACGGTTCAGCGAATGGACATTTCACCTTTTACCTTTTTTTGTTCATCTTGACGAGCTCTACTACTTTTGTAGGAATTAAAATACCGAATTCCACTTAAAAAGATGAAAGTAACCTTCATATCTCGTAAATAATGCGTGTCATTGAAAATCTGTTGCATCTACCATATGTATCTTTCAATACCAAACAAATTTTATTTGAAATATATTTTCATAAAATTACAAATAACGGAAATAAACGGGATTTTCCCTTGATACCTCTGCGGGATACTTTTTACAAGAACTCCAACGGAATAGAAAATCACGGCATTGCGGGTACCCGTGTTACCTGCCACTTTCCTTGGTATCCGCGTTTAATGAGTTCCATGTGCTGACCAAATGCCGTAGACCGAGGTGGGTCTTTCCCTATACTAACGTACCGTCACCACGGCAGAAACGGTTTATTTCTTTGAGTTTGAAAATTTCGGTTCAGTCACGTCGGTAGTCCCGTACAGTTCAAACGATATTCGAACATTCGTGGCATTTTCAGTGCAGTGCATATACGATTTCTTAAAGCAGCAAAGTGACAGGAAAATAAAAGTGAGAGCGAGCGAAAAAAGAGTGACTGTATAAGACGTCGCGTATAATGACATATGTAGGCGTCGAGTTTTCTGCTTCCGAGGAATGTGCAGGCGGCATAGCTGTAGTAAATAGCCGCTGGTTAACGCCACGAAAAAAAGAAGTCTTGTGGCCACCATGCAAGACGCAAAATGAATACAATAAATTATTAAAACGTGGGGAAAATCCAGATGAGGAGACCTGGACAGTGTATGGTATTTGCCGTCGTTTTTTTGAGTGCGGTAAGTACACACATATGCTTATTCCTTCTTAACAAAAGGGGGATAACAACGTAAAGCCGAATTTTTGGAGCTCCTCATTATCTTTTCTTTGTGATATGGTTGAGCGCTGAACGAATGCACGAGATATCGTTCGATAACATTTTTTTTTATTTCATCAGATTCTTCAATTCGATATTAAAAAACTATAATCATTATATTTCTATACAGATGATTTTGAAAAAGCTTCGTATAAAATAAAACAAGCCGAAGTAACCTCAGATATACAGTCAGGTATTGAAACACCAAAAAAAAAGCAATCGTGGAAGAGAAAAGTCTCTGCTACCCGCAAAATTTTGTCTGATTCGAGTGACGAAGAAAATATCAGTCTTCTTCCTAGACCACCGAAGGTAGAAATCTATAAAAAGTCTGGTTCTGAGTGCAAAAGATTGAAACTGGGAGAGGATGGTACGTACACCTGAAGAATTATTAATGAACATGGCTGATTATATTTTTCGCGCTGGCATTTCGATAAATTTAAGAAGATTTTCAAATTGAGCCTTCATTAAATAATTATAGGAAATTTAAAACTTGATTTGTATCATTTTATGGACATGATCCAACAATTACGAGCAATCTTATTACATGAAATAAGCTATTTAACAGTTTTGTATCATATCTTTGTATGAATTAGAAATGTATGATCTGAATATTTTTTAGTTAATTCCGATCCACATTCTATTAATACAAGAAATGATGATGATTATTCAGTTCAACCATCTCATTCAACGATCTCTCATCTTTCAAAAGTATCGCAATCTACCGGTACTTTGAATAATGATTTAGATGACCTAGCAGCAAATAATGTTAATAATATCGGTAAGCCTATGGTAATTATATTTGAAATCCAATATTTCAATATGTGCGGGTAAAATTGCCTGCACATATTGCAATACGACAAAACGTTTCCGCCAACCTAATATACAGATGTTATGTAGGAAAATTAACAGACGTATGTCTATATATTTTTACCAATACTTTGATTAATTTATTGTAGTGTTTCAACGGAAGTTATTACGAGAAATTTTTATTATAAAAGAACAAAATACCCAAATACTTCGATGGATTGAAAAGCAGTCAACAACTGCCACGTTAAACCAATGTCAAGCAGCACATTTACCATCAAATTTACCGATTAATACTACTGATGATCTAGATGGATTCGAACGTTATTTAGAAGAAAAAGAAAATTTGATTGGCTTCGTAAGAATTGTCTCTTTACTTATAAACATATTGACATATAATTTGATTCAAGCTTCTCTATATTTGATTACTTCTTTTTATTATCATACTTCGTAAATCATATGAATAGCATACATATACGTATACCGCAATTCAAGAATTCAATTTATCACTTTAACTCAATTTCAAAAGTCACATCACAACATATTTCCAGACATAAATAAGCCTATACAAAAAAGGAATAACGTTTTGTTTCAGTCTACATACCTATCACAATTGGGCGGTAAAAACACATCATCCAAAGTAAATAATATATTACGTCGATGCATAACAGACAATCTCGCAAAAGAATATAGTTTCTTTGGCAAGCGTGCAGATAAGAAAGTTTTTTCACAACTAAAGTTGAAGACTGCCGTCGTTCGTAAGTATTCTGACATACTTTGAAGAATGAGTTATGCTGCGTGCCGCTACAAATTCCCATTACACATCAGAGTGGTGGAACAGATTACTCTTGTATTTTGAGTGGCAATATGTTTAACAAACTTGTTTGAAATTGTTTAATTCCAGGTGCAATAAACTCAACTGATTGTTCAGAACAAGAAATCAACGACAGTATCAAAATTTGGCTTAAACACGCACCTCAACGGTACAAAATTCAAGAATTGAAGAAACAGAATCCTTAAACAATGAGCAGAAAGACGACAAATGCAACTACAGGGAAACGTCAGCGGAATAGAAAAATTGCAAAAGCTGTCGAAAATGCATTACATGAAATAAAACAGGAAAGTAATAGAATTCAAGTAACGAAGGAGTCTATTGCACATAATCATAAAAGCGAAAATGTATATAGAAGCGATTGTGATAGCAATGTTTCACCGCTACTTCAAAATAGTACCCACATGAATCGCGTATTTTTGAATGACAGTGCTACCACATCAGAATTAGTCTATAACAATGATACTTTTGAAATGCTTTCCGATAGTAGCAGTACGATTGAAACACCTGATCTCTCTCAGAAGCTGAGACTTTGGGCAATAACTAGGAATGTACCTCGCTCGACAGTTAATGATCTATTACACATTCTTTCGCCCTATCATCCAGATTTACCGCTTGATTCACGAAGTTTATTAGTAACTAAATTAAATATAGACACTAAGAAACTAGAAAACGGGGAATACTGCCACTTGGGTTTATTGAATGGAATTAAAAAAGTAATTTCCCCATATCTGAAGGATATTTCTAGTAATGTAATAGAAATAAGTTTCAATGTTGATGGTTTGCCCTTATTTGCAAGTTCGAAAACGCAGTTGTGGCCTATTTTGGGGTTAATAAAAAAAATAAAATGTCAACCTTTTGTTGTTGGAATTTTTTGTGGCAACGGCAAACCAAAGCCACTAACCGAGTTTTTAGAAAATTTTGTAAATGATCTTAGTCATTTATTGGAAAATGGCATTAAACTTGATAACAAAAAATATATTGTCACTTTACATAGCTTCGTTTGCGATGCTCCAGCTAGGGCATACTTAAAATGTATAAAATCTCATGGCGGATACTCTTCTTGTGAAAAATGTACAGAATCTGGCGAGTATGTCGATGGAAGAGTTACATTGCAAGGTATTCATGCGCCTAAGAGAACTGATACTTCATTCTCTCTACAAATAGATAGCGACCACCACTTAGGCGTTTCACCTTTATCGAAAATTCCAACAATAGGATTAGTGTCAAATTTCCCCATAGATTATATGCATAATGTATGTTTAGGTGTTGCTAAAAAGTTATTAAATACTTGGATTTCTGGTTCTTTACAAGTCCGCCTAGGCAGTAGATCAGTTCATCTATTATCAGAACGCTTATTGTCATCGCGATTTTACATTCCTGTAGAGTTTAACCGCAAACCCCGCAGCTTGGAAGAATTGCCACGCTGGAAAGCAACAGAATTTAGAACTTTTGTATTATACCTAGGTCCGATTGTATTAAGAAATATCGTAGATCCCTCGATATATGAACATTTCTTGCTCTTTCATTCTGCTATTACTATTCTGATTTCATACAAACACATTTCCACATTCGGCTGCAGGACTGCTGGCAATGTTTTAAACGTATTTGTTAAGCATTGTGAAAAATTGTATGGCAAACAATTTTTAATTCATAATATTCATATGTTATCTCACCTCAGCGATGATGCAGAAATGTATGGACCTTTGGATAATTTCTCAGCGTTTGTTTTCGAAAACTTTTTAGGACAAATTAAACGCTTAGTGAAGTCACCTAATAGACCACTACAGCAAATTTGCCGCCGTATAAGTGAAATTGAAAGTGCATTTATTAATGAAAATATCAAATTAAAAGGACCAATAATTCCTAAATTTGAATATAACTGTGGCCCTCTTCCTACAAATATTATTTTCAGAAACAGTAAACAATTTAAACAACTACGCTTGCAGAATTTCCAGATTTCTGTCCATGCATATTCTAAAGCTGATTCGTATTGCCTTATAAAAGAATCTAGATCAGTTGTGCAAATTCATAATATTTTGATGGATCACAACAATTCTTTTACGATAGTCGGGAAACGATTTTCATTTCATACATCATTATATTGTAATCCAATAGATTCTAAAGAATTAGATATTTATGTCATCACAGGAATTTCAAATGATTATGAAACATGGCCTATCAACGTTATTACTGCTAAATGTCTAGTTCTACCTATTACTCAAAAGAATGATAAAGATTGTTGGGTTTCGTTGCCTTTAATACACTCGATTTATACTTAGGAATAATTAATGTATAATATCCTTCAATAGTACCGAAATACATAACACGTACGTTAGAAGTTATACACATACCGTACGTTAGAAGTTTTAACATACAATATGTATTACGTACATATATATGTATATTCTCAAATATATGTAGATGTTATTTCTCGAATATGCAATTGTGTATTAATATTTTTCAATGCCTATTATTGTAATTCTAATGATCATATTTCACTGTTTAACAATATTGCGACTAGAGCTTTACTTACATTTTTTACACTCTTCTTTAAAATTTCCTTGAGTTTAAATAATATTGCAAAGCTTTTCACTGAGAATAAGATTTTAAAGTGTGACGTCTTTAGGATGGCATTATCACGTAACTTTTAACGTCAATATGACGACCCGAATCAATAAAAACGAACGTAAATAAAACGTGACTATAGTGACGACATATTGACGTCGAAGTATGACGTCTCTTTAACGAGACATAATCACGTCATTTATGACGACATTATAACCGAACTAATCACGTTATTTCGACGAATCGAGTGACGAAATATTGACGTGAGTTTGACGTGCCACTGCTACCTGGGATATGTCTACTATACGACGATATACTATGGACGTGTCGCCGTAATGAACATCACACACATATTCGCGTGATTGCGAATGCAATCATTGAAACTTCATTCCCACCGTCATTCTTATATACCATCATCACGACGCGTATCATCGTTATTGTTGTCGTCGTCATGTCACACTTATTTTATTCTTAAACTTTGAGTAGATAAATCGTCACTAAATATATACATGTGTTTGTATTTATTAGGTGTAAAAATAAGTTTTAGGACACTTCTGCAAAATTCAAAATTTATTTTTGAAAAAAGTAAAATACATTAATTCAACAAAATAATCCTCCTTACTTTCAATGACCTTCAGCCATCTTTTAGGCAATTCACGTATGCCTTCCGCATAGTTTCATCTTGCGAGATAAGGAAGTTATCGACCCATTTTTGGATTTCTTCAAATGTTTTGAATCACACATCAGACAATTCGTTTAGCATTTTCCGAAACAAGTGAAAATCAGTTAGAGCTAAGTCTGGTGAATACGCTGGGTGTGGTACAACTTCCCATCCAAGAGCCATTAACGTATCCTTGACCGGACTACGCACATGAGGCCTGGCGTTGCCATGGAGCAGTTTTACTAGACGTTTTCCTTTGCCAATAAATGGACGCTTTTGGTCAATTTCTGGGTTCAATCATATTAATTAGGTTTCAGAAGTTCATAATCAAGTACGCCTTTCATATCCCACCATATACACAGCATGACTTTGTTACAGTGAATATTGCGCTTTGGCGTCGACGTCGTCGGCTCACAGGGGTCAACCCAATGATATCCACGTTTCGAATTATTACAATAAATCCACTTTTCATCGCAATTTTCCACAAAAAAGACTTTCTTTGTTGCTTGTTGTAAAGATTCAAACATATGTTGAGACGGCTATCTTTATTTGCTTGAGTCAAAGAGTGTAACACCCACTTTGTTCCTTTTCAAATCTTTCCCATTGCTTCTAAGTGATAGGATATAGTTTGTTGAGTTACTCCTAGCTGTTCTAGAAGTTGTTTTTCCGTCTGGCAAGAGTTTCATCCAGCAACGCTTGCAGTTCCTGGTCGTCCACCTTTACAGGGGCCCTGGTACATTCACGGTCATTAACATCAAAATCACCGTCTTTAAATCTCTTATGGGGCATTTTGTGTCGACAGCCACTTTTTTTCATGAGGGTCTCAAAAAAATCTGATTTTTATTTACATAGTCATACTTGATGAAAAAAAAATTACCTGAATTTTTAAAGATTTTTTTCACGCGCCGTTAATGGTATACATCGATTTGAAAAATAAATTTTAACTTTAAAGTGTCAAGTGTTCTATTAATGGCAAAAACAATTTTGTATACATGCAAATTTTGGTTTTTTTCTCAATTTTTCAAAAAAGATCAAAATTTTTAAGTGGCCTTAAAAAGCATTTACTTACAAAAAAGTGAAAAAAAAACAAGAAAATATTTATTTCGCCAATACCAGTCTCGATTTTTCTTTAAAAAATGCAGTATATTTGAAATCAATAAAAACTGTAGAAAAACATTTGGTAGTGGGCCATTTCTTCATGAAGAAAAAAAATCTTTTTTCTTACAAATTTTTTTTTAATCAGAAAATGTTCTTTATCCTTCTATGCATCTATGCATAGAACATTTTTTGATTTTTATCAGAATTTTTTAAAGAAAAATCGAGACTGTCGCATTGGCGAAATAAATATTTTCTGCTGTTTTTTCACTTTTTTGTAAGAAAATGCCTGTTAATGTCACTTAAAAATTTTGATATATTTTTTTTTGAAAAATTGAGAAAAAAAAACAAAAAGTTGCATGTATACAAAGTTGTTTTTGCCATTAATAGTACACTTGAAAGTCTTTAAAGTTGAAATTGATTTTTCAAATCGATGTATACTATTAACGGCGCGTGAAAAAAATCTAAAAAAAATTCAAGTAATGTTTTTTCATCAAGTATGACTATGTAAATACAAATCAGATTTTTTTCGGACCCTCATGAAAAAAGTGGCTGTCTTGACACAGAATGCCTCTTATACCAATACTCACATGTACTTTTATGACACGGAATGGAAGTCTCCTAAAACTAATTTGTACACATATTTAGATTTTGTAACGTGATATTAATATAAAAATATCCCAGTAAACACAGTCTGATGTTATTCTCGTAATGTTTACGTAACAGTCAAGTAACTATTACATCACATGGTAATATACAGGGTGTTTATTAAGTACTCTTGTACAAACTTTAAAGGATGATTAATTATGGGTCCGCAATGGCTTGGTTTTTGAGATACAGGGCGTCCAAAAAAAATATTTTATTTGGTTTATGATTAATATTGTTGTTCAATAACATGGCAATTTGATGAAATTCGGGATACTGGGTGTATTGATGACGAGAAACTTCAATATTAACTTAATTTTTTGTTTAATGTTAGAGGGCGCCACGTACAGGGTTGTACCTGAATTTAATTAACACACCCAGTATCCCAAATTTCGTTAAATTGCCATGTTATTGAACAACGATATTAATCAAAAAACCAAATAAAATATTTTTTGGACACCCTGTATCTCAAAAACCAAGGCATTGTGGACCCGTGTCTATATGAACTTTTTATCTTAAAATGGGCATGTTCACAATTTTTTGTACAGATGTTTAAAGAGTGCACGAATTGAAAGATTAGAGTAATGAAGTAATGTGGGTAAAAAATGGGTAATTGAAAAAATGTTTATTCATTATTTTTGAGATGTTAAAAAAGGCATTCGTTTTAAAGCGTCACACTTTTACCGCCATTTTAACTGACCAATCAGAGTCAGGCAACAGATTCCTCACCCATTTACAAACCTTGCGATGTTGCCGCGTATTCTAACCAAGAATTTACATGAGTGTTATTGATTTGGATTATTGATTTGGATTATTGATTTGTGTTAAGACCAAGCAGGGACTGTGAATGCGCTCGCAGTCCCGTACATTTCCCGGAATGTCAATTGCCGGACGGTAATATTTACATTTAACCTCAAAATTTGAGGTTAAATCTCAGTCACAGTCAAATGTAAACATAACTCAATCTGACAGTAATGCTAGCGAAGTGGATTGAGTGTTGCCAAATGTACAAATAATGGTTAAAATTACATTTGTTCAAATGCTGATGTGTTTAATTTTTAATTTTTGAATTCTCCTTTTTGTATAATAACGATTTATAAACGATAAATTGCAGCTGTACTTAAAACGCTAGCATGAAAACAATAATTTTAAATATTTGATAAACACAACTTGGCAACACTACAAATCCTCACTGTGCAAGTACCAATAGCTTTAGTGACGGCACTAAGGATTTCGTTTGAATTTAAGTCAAACTCTAAAAATTAAAAAAAAAAGAAATTAGTGCTCAGAAAAAAACAAATACATCTTATTAATAAGCACAAGAAGTATTAACGAATGAGCAAAAAAAGTCGTGAACATGCCCATTAGTCAAAGAATCACACTTTAAAGTTTGTACAAGTACTTAATAAACACCCTGTATATTACGTAATTACGGGTTACAACTTTCTTATAACTGCGACTTCTTGAAAAGATGACATATTTGAGAAGATTAATTGCTTCAATCATAAAGCATGTGATGTAATAGTTACTCATAATATAACGGCTGTTACGTAAAAATAACGAGAATGACACGAAACTATGTTTGCTCGGCTAGCTCCGTAAATATTAGTACCTCTTGAACAGGTATAAACGATCGGCGGTGTAAAAGTGCTTCGGTAGTCCAACTTCATTCTTGGCGCGAAAAACTCCCGTTTCCCTTGATTTGAAATTATGTCATATTATACTATGTTTCATATTCAGTTCATAAAAAATAATATGCCAATGACTGAGAATTTCATCTACTTAAAACTGCCAATCATTATCGTTTATCCAGATAGAAAGGCGACAGACACATGCCAATGACTGAAAACATCGTCTACTTAGATTTCCAATCACTGTATCGCTTACCCTATGAAATTCTAAAATATTCATTCAGTAAAATATAACTTCTTTTACAGCGTGGTGCTAAAACAATGTGATGTGTGGTGTAACATCATACGTTTGACCCTCAATACTTTTGATCGGACTAATCTTTTTATTTCTATGTAGTATCCATAAAGAAGCTCATAAACAACTTTTTAAATTGTTTTCACGAAGTCGTTGAGCCATTATGTATTTTTGAAGTAAAAAACGACAAATTTAAATTTCTGCCCGTTCGAGAGAAAAATAGTTTTTTATGAACCGAATACGAAACGTAGTATAAGATGACACAATTTCAAATATATAGCTCTAATGAGTCGAAAGCAGTGAAAAGTCTGTTTTTATTGTTTTTAAAACTGGCGCAATAATTTGAAAATTCTGGAAAAATCCATGATGAATTATACAAAGATTATACAAATTATAGAACTTTTTGGTAACAATCATTTTAACAAATCATTTAAAAAACGCCACATAAATATTTTTAGATTTTTTAAAAACAAGAGTGGCTCGAAATATTTAGTAGTATAATTTTTTTAATTCTAGTGAGATCAATTTTATGTACATACATTTTTTTTGTAAAGACACACAAAATGGGTATTGAAACAAAAATTATAAAGTGAAAAATGGGTTTTTAATGATATCTTCGTTACTAGAAGAGCTAGAAAACTGAAATCTCGTATAGAATTTTTATTTTAAAAGATTACAGTTATAATCCCAAAGTGCCATTTCTATGAGAGAAAATTTCATACGATTTCGTATTCGTTCCTTTGGAAAAAGTAATATATATATATATATGTATACCCTCTGTAGATAAAAATCGAATCGGATGTTCCCAATTTCAAGTCAACGCCCAATCGCTAAATTTGCATTGCAATT